>JACXGJ010001555.1:0-80917 GCA_016801105.1 Esox niger | reverse complement strand
ATATATATATATATATATATATATATATATATATATATATATATATATATATATATATATATATATATATATATATATATATATATATATATATATATATATATATATATATATATATATATATATATATATACACACACATTTGCTAGTTAATAGTATACTTACAACCACCCGCTAACCTGACTGTAGTGCACGGCCAGGTCAATGGGTTAATCTCAGTCTTGGATCTCCACTTTCACTCATGCAGCTGCCCTCACAAAACAACACAGGTTCCCGTTAGTCCTCCTCTGCCATATTGCTTTGGCTGTTCAGTTATGTTCCGGTGAAGAACGAGGGAGAATCGACCTCTTCCAAAGAATGACGTACGTCTGCCTGGCATGTCATCCTCCGAGGCGTTCTTGATCCAGCCGCGGTCCCGTGAACTCACAAAGGCCTTGACGGGGAAGTGTTTACCTCAGGATTTGGCCAACTGTCAGAGGTTTTCAAGATGGCTGCTAGGTTGGGTTAGGATGTTGTTAAAATCTGGGGAAGACTGCCACAGAAACACATGTGGTCCTTGAGTGACGACAAAGCTGTGTGTGTGTGTGTGTGTGTGTGTGAGAGAGAGTGTGAGTGAGTGAGTTTGTAAAAGAAACCTTAGGGTAGTGGTAGAGTTTGCGTGTTACGTTTCCCACCAAGGCCCAGAAGAAAGGGGTATATAAAATGAGCGGGAAAGGGAGAGAGGCAAACTGAGACGGGGAAGATGACACGGAGTGGGACACTTGGCAGCAAGAGAGATCTTTTTGGGGGAACCAAACGTTATATAGACTCTGGGCAACACACATGCACGCGCAGCGCAGTGGACACAGCTGTCCTTTGTCTAACCTCACTGGTAAGTCAGCTTGGTCGTGGGAGGTGAGAGAGACGAGAAGCGGAGCAGTCAAGGTGGTAAATTATGGGGATTTAGTACTCAGAAGTCCAACTTGCTGGCTTTGTTGGTGACATATTTTGGAGCGATGTGGTGTACTGGGGCACTGAGGACAGCAGCACAAAACAACCTAGCGGGAAAAGGCTCATTCAACTGAAGCTTTGCTTTGCTGAGTGCACTTTCCAAACTGAAAGCAAGAGAGAGAGAGAGAAAGCATGAGAATGAGAATGAGGAAAAGGTTTTACAGATTTTACTATACACATGAACTGTGTGTTTCTGTGATTTATTCTGTTTGTTGAAGCATAACCAAATGTAAGGCCTGAGGTTTATCAGCAAGATTTCGCCTCACAGAGGTCATGCACTGCAATGAATTTGATAAGATTGGAATGTAAAATCAACAAATACTGAGTGCATGTCAGGGAAAAGATGTTAACTTGCTAACCTTAGAAGTGTTTCCTTTCACCGCTGTATCAACAGGAGATTCATCTTATGATCGTCAACCTACACTCGTCCAAACAGTTAGATTCCACTCCTGTGGGACCAAACCCACAGAAGATACAGAATAACCTATAGCCGACCAAATGGCAAACATGATCTACAGATATAAGCCAACTCATAAACATCCCATGCCTATTAAAGCTTAAAACTCAACCAGAACTCCTTTCTGGTTCAAACTTCACCGTCATCATCCCTACTACACCTAACTACATTGTGTATTCGGCTCCATCTGTGAGCCTACCAGACCTCGCACCCACTCTCTACCTCACAACGGAGGGATCCTCCAGCTTACTGTGTCCATTATGCAGCCACATGTGTCAAAGGTGACCTACATTAAACAGCATATCCTAGCCAGTGTGTGATAACAGCTATCGCTAGGTCACACTCTGTTTGTAGTAATGGAAGAGGGTTCGTCAGTGAGCTCACGCGTGCATGTTTATCTGTCGTATGAACGACCGCTGTTATTGGCCCCCAATAAAACCTGACATGAATAATGAGCATGGGGGAATACTGTGGTGTCTTGGGTCAAACCAGGCATTATCATGCCTGAGACATTAATGTGGAGAGATGACTAGCTGTATATAGTACTGTATATTATTTAATATAGATATATTTTATAGAATATATAAACAGACCACCACTGAACTCCAAGTTATTTGGACAATGACCCACTGTATTTCCAGGACCTTGGATTTTGAAATCATATGACTGTGGGTATAAAGTACAGCCTGTCAATGCCTTTTTTGTACCAGAGTTATGGCAAGAGAAAAGTGCGGTGGGAGACATGGCACCTAGTCTGTGAGATCTTGTGAAGACGTTGTTCTGATTTGCGCTCATATGGCTGCCACTGGGACTGGTTCACATGTCTTCACTGATGATGTAACTGCTGATGGCTGGATCTGGATGGTTTCTGAACTGTGCTGTGTCTTGCCAGCTCAAATACAGCCATACAAATACAAGGTATACAAATGCCTCTCAATTTATTTGACGGATCTCATCATTCAGCCAGACAGTAGCCTCCAATCCAGTGCCTTAGCTACCAAGGACTTTTTCAGGGCTACAATCACAGTCTGTTTATGCTTCTCAGCAATAATAATTCCAATGATTTTGCACCCTCAAATCAGTAAGGGGCGGTATGTGCTTCATACAAGAATGCAGATAAGCGTCACTGTACTTCTTAGCAACTCTTCTGACATACTGGCATCTGTGATCCAAATTTGGACAAAAATCTTAAAAAGACTCTCTGCCACTGATTGTCCTTCCATGCTTAATGGTTGTTCACATACTGCAATCTATTTTGCTTCTTACCACTCCCCAAAAGCCTAATGGTTTCTTCTCTACAACACACCCTAAAAGGCCCTTTAATTTAAGACTTCTACTCAGGTTAAGGCATGTGCTTTGGTGATTTATATATGTGTGTCTGTTTGTCTGTTTGTGTATAAATAAACAGTGTGTGTGTGTGTGTGTGTGTGTGTGTGTGTGTGTGTGTGTGTGTGTGTGCGTTCATGTGTGTAATTAGTATAAATCCTAATACTTCTCTCAAGGGGGGACAGAGAAGTACAGTAAATATTGAATGAATAGAGCAGTGTGGAGTTTGTGCTGGACTTCATACTGCAGTTGGTTGTAGCTGCCATGTGAAGTGCTGTGGCAAAGTTGTAAATAGGTTGTAACAGATTACTTATTTTGCATAAAAAGTGTAGTGCAATCCAACTGCCAGACATGTCTTTTGGTTACTTAAGACAAGTCAAGTCTCAAGTCACTGCATGCAATTCCGAGTCTAGTCTCAAGTCAATGCATGCAAGTCCGAGTCTAGTCTCAAGTCAATGCATGCAAGTCCGAGTCAAGTCTCAAGTCACTGCATGCAAATCCGAGTCAAGTCTCAAGTCACTGCATGCAAGTCTGAGTCAAGTCTCAAGTCACTGCATGCAAATCCGAGTGAAGTCTCCAGTCACAGCATGCAATTCTGAGTCATGTCTCGAGTCACTGCATGCAAGTCAAGTCTTAAGTCTTTTAACCACTATAGGCTATAGTTATAGTCTATTGGTCCAAAGCAAGTCCTTATAATTTACGGTGCACATTTTGGGGATGACTATTATTTTATGGGCTATTTTAAATCAGTTGATAACCTTGTACACCTATACTGAATTGCAACATTTAATTTATTATATCAAACATGCATTTAATTTTAAATTTAAGTATGATCATGTTTAGGTTGGGGTCGACCTATTCTCTACTATTCTAACTGTCATTAGCTAAATTGTCTATTTTACATAGGTTAGCCATGAGGTAACAGCTCTTTGTGTTCTCAATGGTTATATGTGTTGGCTACTTATGAGCTATTGTAACTAATTAGCTGGTAAATACTAGAAATAGCCCCAATTCTTGACAGCGAGCTATCATTAGGCTTCTAACTGAATGTAAAAAAATATTTGTGACCAAATGCTACTACGAATAGAACAGATGCACTGTTGATATTGTTACCTAGGGGACTTTCATCTTTAATCGCTTGAGCTACCAGACCAGAACAGGTTTTTCCTTAGTTTTAGTTATTTCGCTATAATTTAGACTACAAGTCCAAGTCAAGTCTCAAGTCTTTTTAACAGATCGCAAGTCAAGTCACAAGTCATTTTATTGGTGACTTAAGTTCGACTTGAGTCACCAGTTCTGCCAACCGCCAATGGTTTCTGCAATTAATCACATCTAATTGGAATGTTGTGGGAAGGTTGTAATGAGGCTATCATAACGTTGCATACAATAGTGTTAGGGTTCAAGGACAGACTAGAAAATGTCCTATTTGCGTTGCTGTCGGCCGTAGCCTCGGATTATCCATGGGAACAAAACCATAAAGTCGAATGTTGCAACAAGACTGTGTTATGTTCCACGTTGGTTATGCTAACAGGAACATTCTGTTCTCCCAGAGGGATGCTACATCTAGCGCAGGTGCCCAATGTCACGCTGACTGTTATTGGTATGCTGTAGTCTTGGACTGCTCCTGAAGCCTTCGTTAGTTACTACTGTCTCTCGGGGTGTGTGTGCACGCACTTCTCACGTTTCCTATCCTGGTGCTAGCCCCGTCCATTGGTGTGCTGGACTGAATGGTACAGTCACCCTACTGGCTTTGCATTGCGTGAGCAAAACCCTGTTTCTTCTCCATCGCTGGCTCTGTTAGGGAGAGTTACCTTGGGGGGAACTGCAGTCCTATCTATAATTCACACACTTCTGTGAAATACCTTATGTAACATTGTGAATATGATGTTGGGTTGGGTAGGTTAGTTGGATATAGCCTACATGAACACTTTAAGGTTAGGAGGTTTTCAACGTTGTGGAGCTAGTTCAGGCTGCTCTGGTCGCTGCTGAAGGTGAACGTGTGTGCACAGGCCTCCATGTGCATGTAACATAAGTAGATGTAGGAGGGAAAACCACGGCCTTGCCAGATCCAAGATCAAAGAGGAAGAAGGAAACATGACAGCTAATTTATGAGGATGTATTCATAAACAATCTGATAGTTGAGGAATTATCTAGGCACTGAGGCTGTGTGGGAAGGAAGAACTGTTGAGTGGGGTTCTAAGGTGATGAGCCAGGACACCGCGAGGTAGCCTAGATAGTGACATGGTGAGGTAGAGTAGATAATGACACAGCAAGGAAGCCTTAATAGGGACATTATGAGGTACACTACATAGTGACAGCATGGAAGCGTAGGTATTGACACAGTGAGGTAGACTAGATACCCACACAGTGAGGTAGCTTAGATAGTTACATAGTGAGGTGGCCTACATTGTGAAACAGTGAGGTAGACCAGATGTTGATTTAGTGAGGTAGCCTAGATGGTGAAACAAAATAAGTATGAAGAAACTGAGAGGGTTCATTTTTACTTCCATTCCCAGGTTTTCAGTTTCAGTTAGCACCGTCCAAAAGCCTCTTTCATTCCTTTGCTTTCGTTCATTTTTCATTTATTTATTCTTCATTCCCTCATACAGTGTCCATTTGCCTCAATATCTTTCCTGGAGTAAACACACAGGCAGCGGTCTATTAAATAGTCATGCATGGTCCCGAGTGACTCATCTAATGTAGGGTACATGTCTTGTACACAGCCACTGGTCTACTGTCTTAAGCCTCTGGCATAGCTTCTAAAGGGACACAACAGCTATTCTGGTGCGCCTTAAAATCGTGGTTCCATCGTCCATTTAGCGGAAAAAAAGAGAGGAATGCGCACACGCAGGTTTCCCATTCTACGACCACAGCTAAATGTTCTGGAAGCGGGCGTGGAAATGTTAGTCATCACAGGGGTTAGGGTTGGAGTTGCGGTGTGTGTTTCTGCATGAGGTTTTGTATAGACATCTGGTCATGATCGTCGGGTTAATGAGAAGGCGCAGTAGAGGCATGGTAAGACACGTGCACACACAAGTAGATAGGTTGTGTTTACTGAATGTTCCCGAGTCTCTGTTCGACTTCGCGGACACGCGCCTGTACTTTTTCTCTCAAGGATGACAATAACACTTAGGAGTTCAGGGAGGAGAGGCAGTTCTCTCTTGTTTGGCTAAAGTTGGTAGACAGTGTATGCCTGTTTATGAGCTTGTAGTCTAAACATCTAGTTTCAAAGAGTTTTGGTCGGTTAGGAATATACTCCCCCATTTGTATTAAAACAGTTAATAAACAGGTGTCTGGTTTACAGACCACTGACAGAAGCTATTGTTCCTTATCAGACCAAGTGAGCTCAGTCTCAAATAAGGTGTGGTGCTCTCGCTACACAAGCAATAACATTTCTATGTATAATGTCAAGGGAAATCTATAAAATAAATGAACCTACTGTTCTATAAGCTGCTAATGTATTAACAACAACACAAGCCTGCAAACACCAACCAAGTATAAAGAAAGAGGGAAGAGCAATAGGGATTGGCAGATAGATGGATGGATCTCTAAGCTGCCTGAGGCATTGCGAGTCAGTTAGATATTTTCCCATGACAATTTTGACTTTTTTATAGTCTTTGTCTTTTTCAAGTGCTAGATGCCTCACTGGTATTTCATACAGGTGTGAGTCTGTGTGAAGTACATATGAACGCGCAGTGTGTGTGTGTGTGTGGTACCACTGGGCCGCAGCGCGGGAACGTGCAGGTGCATGGAGAGCTGGACTACAAGCCAGTGCATGCTTGCGTGATGGTTCTGGACATGCACCAAAATGCCAGATACCAGCACAGCGTTCATAACGGCAGAGGCTTGTTCTGGTGGTCTGGGTAAATAGTGGAGCATTCACATCACATTCCGTTTGGCAACTGATGCACGACAGTCATGTCGGTCCTTTACACCCTGTACCCCTCTGTTCCTTTTGTGAAGTTCCTCACAACCCAAATGAATAACTATTCCCCCCCCCTCGCTCTCTGCCTCACTCTGTTTCTCTTCTTCTCTCCAGGTAAGACTCCCGCCACGGACACAGCTGCTGGAGGGGACTACGGTGTGCCCCCCCCAGGCCCCGCATTCAAGGAGGTGTGGCAGGTGAAGGTGTGGCCTAAAGGGCTGGGCCAGGCCAAGAACCTGGTGGGCATCTACCGGCTGTGCCTGACCGACAAGACAGTCAACTTCGTCAAGCTCAACTCGGACGCAGCCGCCGTGGTCTTGCAGCTGATGAACGTGCGGCGCTGTGGCCATTCTGAGAACTTCTTCTTTGTGGAGGTCGGTCGCTCTGCGGTCACGGGCCCCGGCGAGTTCTGGATGCAGGTGAGATCTGTGTGTTGTCTGGCAAGCAGTGTATTCCTCCAGTCAACCATTCAAGGTTTATTCTCAAAAGTGGGATGAAAGTCAGGGGATTGTTACAGGTTGGTGATTGATTAGAGATGAGGAAACATTGCTGTTTCTTTACTTTTCCTCTGCGTTGTGCAGGTGGACGACTCAGTGGTGGCCCAGAACATGCACGAGACCCTGCTGGAAGCTATGAAGGCCCTGAGCGAGGAGTTCCGCCAACGCAGCAAGTCGCAGTCCAACTCCGGACCAGGGGGTGGGGCCACCGCCTCCAATCCCATCAGCGTCCCGTCACGACGCCACCACCCCAATCCGCCCCCCAGCCAGGTGGGATTCACTCGCAGGCCCCGCACTGAGCCACCCGGCGGCACTGGGACTGGGGGCAACAGTGCCAACGCATCGCCCACCCCGCGCCACAGCTTCCCCAGGTCTGGTACGATCAGTGACGGGGGGAAAGGAGACGAGGGGGCATGCGGCAGCACAGGGCAGAGTTCTAGTCCAAACACCAATGGGTCGTGCGCCACCACGCCCATCCTCAGGTCCAAGTCTGCCCGCTCTGCCTCCACTCCGGCCAAGAACAACCCCCTGGGCTTGATGCGTTCCGTTTCCACCCCGGCCCCCTCCCCAGCCCCCAGCCTGTCTTCCAGCTCCGGCCACGGCTCTGAGTTTGGAGGTGTCGCTGGTGGACCCGGAGGTGGTGGAGGAGCTTGTGTGGGGGCCTACAGCCGCGTCCCCTCCCACAGCACTTCCGTGTCGGGTTCCCCCAGCGACTACGGCTCCTCGGATGAATATGGCTCCAGCCCTGGGGAACACTCGTCCCATTCTCTCCTGGCCCCTTCATCCAACATGCTTGGAGGCTCATGCGGGTCGGGCAGCCTAGGCGGCAACGGTCAGTCCCCGGACGACGAGGCTGCTAATTACATCCTAATGGGCCAGCGGGGTGGAGCGGGAGGAGAAGCCACATCCGCCGGAGCTGCCACATCCAGCTCTCTGTCAGCTGAAGCATCTAGCTCCACCCCTTCCCAGCATCCCCTAACCAGGAGGGTGCTGCGGCGCTCTTCTAGCCGAGAATGTGAATCAGAGAGGCGGCTGCTGAGCAAGCGGGCGTCCCTGCCACCCATGGCCCTGGAACGCCTGGCCCCGCGGCCTCGCAGGGGGGAGGAGGAGCCAGAGGAGGAGGCCGCCGACTATGCCATAATGTCACGCAGCACCAGCAGGGAGTCCTTCACCACCTCCTCCTCTTCGTCATCACGGAGGGACTCCGAGATGAGCCCCGGTGGCAGTGGAGGGGGCTACCTGGATGTGGCCGGGGAGCAGGCCGGAGGTGGAGTGGTGGCACGGGATAACGGCTACATGTCCATGCTGCCGGGAGGAGCGGCCCAACCTCCGGTCGGCCTCACCCACTCGCTCTCCGTCTCCTTGGCCGACTCGGAGTCCAAGCCGGCGGATGACTACATGGCCATGACGCCCAACAACAGCGTATCGCCGCCGCAGCAGATCCGGGCCCCAGCCGGCGACGGCTATATGATGATGTCACCCAACAGCAGCTGCTCCCCAGACCAGCGAGGCGGTGGCGGCCTGGCGTGCGGGGCCTGGGTGGGCAGCAGCAGCGCCGACAGCCGGGCCGGCAGCGACTACATGAACATGTCCCCCATCAGCGCCCGCTCGGTCAGCAGCAGCACCCCTCCACCCGAGCATCCCCCTTACCCTGACCTGCGCCCCCTGCAGCAGGCCCCCAAGATGGTATACTCGTACTACTCGCTGCCCCGCTCCTACAAACACACGCCATCTGCTGGACACTTCGAGGATGGCCCCGGCCGAGGAAGGAGGCCAAATGGGAGCGCCGACTGCAAAGCAGTTGGCCGGGGGACCGGGGGGCGTCAAGACCCCAATTTGGGCGCAGTCCAAGGCCGCCATCTGTCTCTCTCCTCTTCCTCTTACTCCTCCAGCTCGGCCAGCAGTGAGAGCTTAGGGGAGAACGAGGAGAGAGCGCCTCAAGGGTTGGGTCCTTCCGGTGGGGGGACTCACTCTAAAGACATGGGGCTCTTTCAGCAGAGGCGGGCGGGCCCCAAGCAGGGCCAGCACGGGGGATCCAGGACGCGGCCAGTCAGCTTGTTCGTGGATGTGTCCAAAGCCAACACACTCCCAAGGGTGCGTGAGAACCCCCTGCCCCCAGAGCCCAAGAGCCCAGGGGAGTATGTCAGCATCGAGTTCAAGGGGGACACCAGAGGAGCTGGGGCTGGGAGGGGCCTTAGACACGGGATGTCCCTCCCTCACAGCCCTAGTCAGCACCCCTCACATCGGCCTGCCTCTTGTCTGGGGGGGTTCCAGACCCTCTCCGGCAGCCCTTCAACCCCACTCACGCCCCTCACCCCTCCATCAGGCTCTGAGTACGTTAACATGGACCTGGGGCCCTCTCCCTCCCCGTCGCCTCTCTCTTTGACACCGCTGGGCTTCCCCTCCTTCCCCATCCCTCCCACGCCCCCACCAAAATCCCTGGCCCCCAAGTCCTGCGACGAGTGCAGTGGGGCTCCTCAACAACAAAGGGGGCCTGAGGGGGCTGAAGCAGGATCTCGAAAAAATGGACAGACCCCCCCTGTGGTGCCCCTCTGCGAGTCTCCTACCTCCTGTGGGGACTATACAGATATGGCCTTCAGCCGGAACAACCACAATGTTTCTAGACCCAATTCTAACAGCACCTCCCCCAAGGCCCCCTCCCCAGCCAGGCCCGAACCCCCTGTACCTATCCTCACCCTTAATCTGGACTTTCCCTTGACCAGAACTGGGCCAAACCCGGACCATGGCGCTAAAGTGATCCGAGCCGACCCCCAGGGCCGCAGACGGCACTGCTCCGAAACCTTCCTCACCTCCCCCTCTCTCCCTCCCACCTCCTCGTCATCCTCCTCCTCTTCCTCCTCCAGCTCCTCATCCGCTGCCTCTCTTTTCCCGGAGCAGGCCCAGGCCGTGGTCCGCCGGCTGGGGTTCGAGGGCATATTGTGGGGAAATGCCGCATCGGCTGAACATCTCCCTTCCTCGCAGTTCCTTCACCCTGGGCCTGGCCTACCCGTTACCCAGGCACTATCCATGGAGCAAGGCCTCAACTACATAGACTTGGACTTGGCAAACAAAGAGAGCCCTCATTCAGCTCTGGACAGTTCTTCAAGTGTCCAGGCTGTCCTCCCCCGGCTCTACCCCGCGGTGAATGGGGGGGCTGCGGCGGGGCTGTCTGGGGCCGGAGTTCAGGCCAGCGGAGGCTCCAACCTCAACACTTACGCCAGCATCGACTTCTACAAGTCCGAGGAACTGAGGACACATCAGAACGGAAACAAAGACGGTACAGGTCAGAGATCATCTGTACTCTATTGACATACTTGCGTGGAAATCCCATGTGTTGTTCACCAGACCTTCCACAGAACACCATATCACTCTAAATGTTTTCCCTATAGCACTTTTTGTCTCTCTCTTTCAGTCTTGTTTACTGTTCGTCTATCTCTCTCTCCTCATGTGTCTCTGTCTTTTTGTTATGAGGTCTCTCCTTTTCACCCCCATCTCTGTTTACAGCTGTATCTACATTGGCCTCGGAAAGTATTCGGAACCCCTTTTCTGGCATCCTCTCTGCCCCCCTCTGAGATGTGTTGAGGCATATTGTAAATTACTCAGATATAAACAATGGTAATTTAGATAATCCAATGGACCCAAGCCGTGCTGTCCATCTATGGTTATAAGGTTATAGGCAGTCCCACCTGGTGCCAGATTACCCAGCAGACACACACACATACACACACGATCTGAAATAAATGCAGTTACACAGACTCACACTCTTGCACGATCACATTTAATGTACCCCAGATATGTGTTATGAAATATTAAATTTAAATCTTTAGACCAGTACTGTAGATAAGTAGATTAAAATATGTCATTGGATGAGTTGGAAAAGTTGACTCAAGAAGCTTTGATCAAAACTGTCTCACATATTTGACAAAACAAAACAATGCTATATCTGTGAACCCACTGTCCTCCCTGCCTGAGCTGGTTCATGAGTGACATACCCTGACTGGGATTTAAAATGCCGTAGTAGTCTTAGCTTGAGCTAGTTTTCAAAAAGGAGGCCTTCGTGGAATATTGTTAGCTAGTCCACAACAGTTGTTCTTAATGGAGTGTGTTAGGGCTAGCACATCAGAAAGGGGCTTGATGGAGAATGTCAGAGCTAGCCCACCAGAGTGGGTCTTGATGGAGAATGTTAGCGCTAGCACACCAGAGTGGGTCTTTATGGAGAATGTTAGCGCTAGCACACTGCAAATGGTCATTGAGGGTAGATCTCTGGCTTTGCGTGTTAGCATGATCGCGTCAGAGAGGCAGTGTGGGGTAGAATGTTACACGTTGACTTTGAATGTTGAACAGCCAGTGTTTCACTGGCTCACACTGCTCTCAAATGCCTCTACAGTGTCCCCTCCCCACTCCTCATCCCTCCAGCCCCTTTCTCCTCCCCCTTTTTCCTCCTCCAATAAATGATCCTTTTGTTCGGGTGTTTCTACCACGGTGGGTTGCCAGCACCCTTCATCTGGGCCAGGCTGGATTGAGCTTCCCTCCTCTTCCCCTGAAATTGTTTTCCTTCTCTCTATCCCCATTTCCCATTTCTCTCTCACAATCTTCTTTCTCTCGCTCTCAAACACACACACATTTGCACTCTCTTTCTCACACTATATATTTCTCTCCATCTTTTTCTACTTTCTTTATTTGACTTTGCCTTTTATCGTCTGTTCCTCTCTCCTCTCCATTTTTATATTGTGTGTCCCAGAACTATGAGAGAAGGCAGATAAAAATAGATTTTAAGAGTGTATGGGAAGTCCCCCTCTTATGGAGAAGAGAGAAAATCAACTGGGATAGAGGGAATGACTGAAGGAGGAATGGAATGAGGATTAATGATCCAGATGACTGATCTCTAGATCAAGATGTGGTTTTAGAAGAAATTATTGTCTCATCGGTGCATTTATTACGTCTTAAGATTTTAGGTAAACTAACTGATCCTTCTGGCAGGCCGATGTGTGCGTGTGTTATGATGTGGTTTTGGAAGCAATTAATCGTCTCATCTGTGAATTTATTTAGTCCTAAGATTTTAGGTAAACTAACTCTGATCCATGGGAATTGTGGGTATTTCTTTCTGGCAGGAGTGTGTGTGTGTGTGTGTGTGTGTGTGTGTAGCTGTGGTGACTGGGTGTCTGTTTGCCTAGAGATGGTTTGTGGGTGTTTAGATTAAGCCTTAGTAACTTAATTGTAGTCACTGGCGCCTCACCAGCAAGCCAGACACAGTGGCTACCAACACCATTTAACATAGGGGTCGCAAACTTATGTTTTGCACCTCCACTTATTTTACTAGAAAATTACCACAATCCATTTGATCTTTTCCAAATGTTCACTTATTTGGAGCCAAAAAGATAGAGTAAATATGACCCTTTCATAAATTACACAAACATTTCCATATAGCATCTTCCAAGACAAATGTGTTGGACCGCTGAAGTGTTTCTTTGCTCCTGAAATACTTAGACCCTCTGCAGCTAGAAGCGTTCGTAACATGTCTGTCCTATAGAAGAGGCACCAGCAAAGAAAAGGACAAGAACATAGTTAATCTATTTCTAATATCTAGTTACTTTATTGGTGTTTAATATGAGACACATTTAGGGTGTTGTCATAATCACATGACCCGTGAAAGTAATTAATGCATATGCATTTTTATGGTGAGGACCATCAGCACAGCCTTGAGTTGTATGGCTTTGATCTACTACAGCCTCGAAGAACTCTGTGCACCTTGTCGTCCATTGCAAGCTTGAAAACCACATGTCTTCAGACAAGTTAGGTCAGGACTCATATTACCAGTGCTTCATCTATCTGGAATGCACAGTTGCATGTTATGGAGGTATATGCTAAAGGAAACGTACAAAGGTATATACTGTGCCTTGCAAACAAATTCAGACCCTTGAACAATTCTCATAATGTAATGAACTGAAAATTGATCAATCAATCAATAATTGCAAGGTGACATCGGTTTTAAGTTGAGAAATATTTCTTTAAAATAAATAACTGAAATAGGTTGCCCCAGATTCCTGCCCCGGACTCTTAACCCTGACTCCTCCCATTGACTCCTAACCCTGACCCCAACTTAAGGTCATGATGCCCAAGTTGCCCCTTTTCCAGAAAGAGTTTGTTCCACACACTGATATACATCTTCATCCAGAGCCACAGGTTTCTTACACTAAATCCGGCCATTCATATAGCTTGGCCATGTGCTTTTATAGGCTTCCATTATTTTTGTTGTTAATGCACACATTTTTCAACCAAAATTGTACTTACTCCTATATCCCAAACTCTGGAGAAGTGAGGGAGAAAGTTGAGTTAGTTACCTCACTCCAAGGCTGAATAGCAGATTTCTTTTTATCTTTTCGGCACTGGGCACAGGCCTGGCTGAAAGATGAAGTCACTGATGGGGCAGATTAAATCAATGAAGGGCACAATACACTTTTGTGTGTCAAATTAACATTATCTACATAATCAATAAAGCATTAGCAGAGCTTTGAACCAGTTGATATAAGATGAATGTTTTTGAACAGAAAGACTGCAGCTGGGATTGAATCTTAGGCTAACCTTATTGGGTACCTGGGCTGGCTCTGTAGGAGCTGTAGCGCCATTATTTTTTTGATTTTCATGGAATCCCCAAAAAGTCACCCTTAACTACCTAGTGCCCCTCCACACACACACATGTGCCTTCCTTTGAACGTCTTTGCTATTTTTATACAGGGACATCAAACTAAGACGGAGGGGGCTAAGCCCTCTTCTGCCACACCCTTAGCGCCGGGCCAAACTGGGCATACGATCCTGCTCCTGGCCCAACGCTTGTAGCCGCTAGGCTCACTTTTGCGATTCCGTCGCACTGACCTGAAAGACTAGCCTGCGCTCTGGCAAGCCTGATAAGACATGGCATGTTGGCAGCTCCTTGAAGCGCTGTGCCACGTGTGGAGTGGTGCTTAACCAGCAATGGGCAATGCTTGGAATACCCACACACACACACACACACACACACACACACAAACACACACACATTGTTGGGATTTGCAAGGAAAGGGAACAATAAGACTCCATTCACTGAAATGTACCACACACACACACACACACACACACGTCTGGCTTTGCTGCGGTGAGTGCCTGAGTGAGTGAGCGACGGACTGAAGTCGTGCCCGTGCAGTTTGTGTGCGTTTAATCGGTCTCCCCTTTCTCACCCGCTCTCAGCGCTTCCTCCTTACCCCGTGCCGCAAAGAATGGCTCTGCTTGTTGTTGGAGTTATATTAGAAATGTCACCCAATACCCACCCACACACGCTCGATCTCTGTTTCTTAATCGCAAACGCACACACACACACACACACACACACACACACACACACACACACACACACACACACACACAATAGACACATACAGACACACTCACAGACAATAGACACAGAATCAGTGCCCTGACCGTTACTTGGTGTAACGCAATGCAGCTTTCCAGTTTTACCCAACAAGACCATGACATACCCTGTGATACTCTGATACTGCGGACGGACAGACAGTGAGCCAGAACAAGTCTAGTCTGTCATTGAATCCCTGACCCGAAACCCTAGCCAGACCGCGCTTATTTATACGCTAGCTGGATTTTAGCTCTCCTTTTGTACTTGTTGGAGCCTGACTGCAGTCCGTTCACAGCGGGCGCAACATATGTATTTGTTTGGTATAAAAATACTCTGCTCTTTTTACTCGGTAGCGTAAAACATGGCTGCCGCGCAATGCGAACCGTATCTGACTGGATATTCGGTGCAGTTAGTCGCTGGCTACTGTAAATATGCAGGTGATTAACAAATAAATACTCTGCGTTCCGCTTTGAATGTTCTGCAGCTCGTTACTTGCATCGTGTGTTGCGTGCTGCCTTCTCATAGCTGTCGCTAAGGTTACTAAATGACTGGTGCTCAACAGTGTGAAATGATAAATAGGTAGGCAACCCAACTGTAGTTTGGTCCTCTTAAATAAAGGTTTGACTGGTTCTGTTCGACTGCGGAGACGGCCATGGGATGACTTGGCGTGCCGTCGCCAGCAGTTGGATACAGAGGAAATGGAAGAGCACCTGTGACGCGACTCCCTGGAGGTTTTTTCCAAAATTTCCAAGGGATTTCGGAAAAAACACATTTCCAATTTAACAACACGCGCGTGTGAAACAGGACGAATAATATCGCCCTGCCATTTTGGAAGCAACGCTCAGGCGTTTCTCCTATGCCTGCGGTGTTAGGTTGCCATGGGAGTGGAGAATCCTGGAGATCCTTGGGGACCAGATCCAGTTGTTGTTGCTGGCTCAGAAAGGGTTCAAGTCAGGGGAAGAGAGACGGAGATTATGTTTGTAATCCTCTGTCTATTTCTGCCCGTTCGGTTTCCTGCTGTGATGTACGCCTACTGTAATGTATTCACCGCCACGTGCCTGGCCTTCATACGGCCTACCGCTCAGTGGCCCACCACAGACTGCACACAGCCTGTGTTGGGTTAAGATGTGATCTGTGTTATAGACTCAACCACTTACTCCTCGCAGAGCGCCTACACTCACTGCTCAGCCATGTAATATTGGCAAATGTACCACAAACCAACCAGGTGCCTTTGTGCTAATTTCACCTGGGTATTAAAGTTAAAAGCAGTTTCAAGTGATGTGATGTCATACCTGTGGTATACAGGGCCTTATAAACCGTGCGGTTTGAATCCAGAATGCTGATTTGCTCATAGCCATGGTATATGTGGGACTATGCTTGTATGGTCATAGGACACAATATATATATATATATATATATAAGTGACAGCATTCGTCATGCTGAACGGGCCACAACACGTCCTCTCAACAAGAAATCTGATGGTACGGATCAATTTGTCAGTGGGATGAGATGTACGATAAGTACTTTACAAACAGTCCCTAGACCACAGCGAGGGGGAATGAGCTGCTGTTCGGTCCCGGCGCTGTTCGGGGTGAGGGTGGTGAAGGCTGACTGAGAGAGAGACCCACTCCAAGGGTGGGACGACTGCATTCTGGCCCCGATCATCGCATTCCGCTCGGTGAGATCACCGCTGTGTGACACCGCAGGGCTTTAATGTAGCAGATGTCCGTTCGCTCTGCAGCACCACGTGGTCGTCCAGTTGTACATCCAGGTGGAGATCGGTCCGCTGGTAGACGTCGCTCGGCGGAAAGGCCCTGCGTGGGCGGACCACCACCGGAATCAGCGGCTCAGTGGGGCGCGCACGTGCGCACACACATTCGGTCCCTGTGTGTAACTGGGCATGATCTGGGGCCAGCGCAGCCAGAGTCAGCGAAACTTTATGTGACGCTGCAGCTTTCAACATCAGGGCATAATAAGGCCCCAGTCCACTCTGGAACAGAGCACTGGCCGTGTGGGGTGGGGCTGGCGGGGTTTAAAACACACACAGAGGTTTTTATCATAAATGTGAACAGTGGAGAGAAGGACCTTGATGACATGGAAACAGAAAGCACCCGGGCCAGCAGAACAGAACAATCAACCCGTAAATGACATGTTTGTTCTGGGTCGTCACCTGTTTACCAGTGGAAATTGCGGTGTGTGTGTCTGCGTGTGTGTGTGTGTGTGTGTGTGTGTGTGTGTGTGTATTTCCCTTTAGTCATACCCAGGGTACAGCTCCTGTGGGCTAATCTCACACTGAGTGCAGTGATAGGAGAGGATATGGGAGGATTTGGGGGAGAAAGCGAGAGAGAGGTTGAGGATTGATAAAGCCTATGAACAGTCCGCTGTGTTTGTCTTCTAATACACAGACTAGAGAATGGAGTGAGAGAGAACGTGGGAGAGCAGCAAAGATAAAGAACAATGTTGTCTTAGACAGATGTTAGCCTGCAGGAGAGGAAGCAGTTTTAGTTTAGTGCTGTTTCCTTAGCGATGCAAATTAAAGAAGTAAAACCTCTTGTCTGGCCATCATTACATCTTGCTCTTTTCTTTCATTCTGTCCTCACATTCTCTCCCTTTTCAATTTCAAAGAACGTTTATGAGGGAAGAGGCTTCTTCTCTAATAGGCCCTTTGTGCTCGCCTAGCTGTGATGTTGAAGCACCGACGCTAGGAGCTTTTTAAAATGAGTTTTCCCATCCTGTCTCCACCGTTAAACTGTAGCTGGTGTTTATGCAATCCCAAAATGGTCCATAATAAATTACAATCTTTGCCTGGGAGGTATCATATATAAGCTTGTTCTGTTGACAACAAAACTAAGTTCTAAAATGTCTGTGCGTTGTCAGGGTCCAGTGATACACTCCTGGTTCTAAGCTTCCTGAATCAGGCTGAGGCTCAATTCCCATTTGACCCAAATTTAAATCTCCACCTCACCTGTCTCTCTCTGATTCCTACTGTCAATAAAAAGCCTTGGGGAAAAAACGGAACTTTTTCCTTGGACTACGGCTCGTACAGTAAGTGTCCACTCCTTCGCAAAATACCATACCAACTGTCATAATTGCACAGCATAACAAATGTTTAACAACCAATGTTTTAAGGGTAAGACGCCATGTCATCTTGTGACTGTACATCAAACACAGTGATCATGAACGCTGACTCCTAAACAACACGTGTTTTCAAATATGGAAATGTGAAGTGCACGTTTCGACATGGTCGTTTGGCTCATTCTTAAGACATCAAAGCAGTACACATCAGTTCCTCAGAACACATTGCCTAGGCCTATGCCATTTCCCTCTCTCAGACAAAATATTTTCCAAAGGGGCATCGGTTGGTTGGATCCTGTACGCACGTTTAGAACCTCAGCCATTCGAAACCAATACAGTGCACATTAAGCACAGCCTGATCTCTGACGTCATAGATAACACGTTACAGTGCAGCCGCCCGAGTTTCAATCCGTCTTATCAGTGATACAATCTGCTGTTTTCAGCTCGTGAACAGGACAGCCTGGCCTGAGTGGAAAAGGCAATGCGTGACCTTGTTCTTTGTGGAGGTCACAGACAAAGACCTGACTAGCTTCATTCCAGAGAGATGGAGGGAAGATTAAGAGAGTGTCACGACAGACCTCTGTTTGTATACGGTGTCTGTCTGAGATGTGGGTATGTGTGTGTACATTAGAAACATGTTATGCAAGCGGTGTGTGTGTGATTCATTCCATCAGGCCACTGTCCTAAAGGGTTCAGTGTGGTAACAGACACCCGGTTCATCCCTAAACACATGAGGAGGCTGTATCAAGTTACCGAATAATAAGACTATTTACACAGACACGCAGACACGTGGTCATACGAACGCCCGTCACTCAGTCGCCCATCGTGTTGATTCTAAAGAGAGTCAACGACTCGGTGGCTAGTTGTGTTTTGACTGCGCTGTGATTCATTCAGATTGGCTGGCGAACGCCCACGCGCATACACACAAAAACACAAGAATGCCCTTGCGCACACACACACACACACACACACACACACACACACACACTCAGCACTAAAGAAAGAGGTCTTCTTGGCAGCCAAACCAGTCAATGGGGCAACGGACATTGACCAAGTCAAAGAGGGAGAACAAGTGTGTGTGTGTGTATGTTAGGTTTCTCATAACAGAGCTGATAAATTGTATTAAGCTCCGGGGGCACTGTGTATATATACACATAGTCACACATGTGTTAAAAGGCTCAGACTGAACCGTAAGCCAATCAAGTAAAAAAGAAGGGGATTGGTGAAAAGCCTCTCACCTAATGCCCAAAGTCCTCCGCCAGCCTCAAGTCTGCAGAAGGCCTTAAGGCTGCTTTCTTGGCAGTACACTTACCCACACACTCTCTCCTCGCTCGCTCTCTCTCCTCTTGTCACTTGCACTTTCTCCCTCTGTCTCTCGCTCTCCCTGTCACTCTTATTCTCTTCCTCACTCTCCTTCTGTCCCTCCCTTCTTACAATCATGTTCTGTGGATTAAGGACATCGGAACTTCCTGTTTGTGTGTGTGTTAGAGGATGTGTGTGTTAGTAGCCGCAAGTGTGTGTGTGTTCTTTCATGGTATGCAGTTCCTTGATGGTTGTGGCAGAGTGCCAGGAACTTCTGGCATCAGTGTTCCATACAGAGCAGCGATTGTCTGCCATAGTATGGCGTGTGGGTGTGTGTGTGTGTGTGTGTGTGTGTGTGTGTCTGCACGAGCATGCGCTCTGTGCAGTAGGCTATGTATGCCGGCAGACCCGCCTGGAGAGGTCATTGAGTCCATTGGAGCACATATCTATTGACAGAGAAGGGGTTTCTCTCCTTTCACTCTCCTTGACACACTGTTTAATGCATTTCATCTCTTTCTTTCTCTCCCTTCTTGTTTTGGGCATCTTGTGGCTTTCTGTTTTTTTATCTCACTCTTTCTCTCTCGCCACCTTTCACTCTCCCCCCGCCCCCCCGTGCACTTGCTCCCTCTCCTGCAACCATCAATCTGTCCATTGCACTCGTTCGCCTCGTAGCCTCCTCCGCTCCCTCCCTTTTCTCCTCTGTTTCTCAACAGCACCTCCTGCTCTCCCAGGGTTGGGTAACTGTCGTCATCAGGACCGCTGCTGACCTCAGTTATGTGTGCTTTACTGTCTCTAGGCCAGTCTGGACATTGCGGTACTCTTATTAGTCTCTCTGGCTTGCTCGCCTGCCTGCCCTCCCTCTCTCGGTTTCTAACTGGGTTTGTCTGTAAAGAGCTTAACGCCGGTGGGTGTTGGCAAACACTAAGCTGATTACCGTCTGCTAATGAGATGGTTCTCATATGGGGGAGGGGAGACGTGGATGTGTGTGTGTGTGTGTGTGTGTGTGTGAGTGTGTGTCACCGACCGGGGTCACTACCGAGGCAGAGGGTCGCTGGGAGAGATGAATGAAATGTAAAGGGCACGTAGCTGTCAGGAGTTACAGAGCATCCAGAAGAGCAAGCCAGGGTGTGAGAGGTGGGAGGTGGGATGTCTGACAGGGTCAGGTTAGTGAGATATCAGCATGGATCAGCGACTAATGCTGACTTGGCATCTGACTGGTGCACTGCACTTTCATTCATTTCATATCAAGCCTAAAAGTTGGCAATTTGTGTGCCATGTATTTGCTGACATTTTTTAATCCGAAAAGCAATTTAGTCAATACGTTTTATCTCTCCATTGGGTCTAGTGATGAATTCAGTATAGTTATCAATTCTGGCCAGGGGTGAAAATCTGATATCAACTTGGGAGGGGACAATTACATGAAATGTTCTCAAGAGCAATTCCTGAGGGGGACAACAGAAATAGTGCTGTAATACTGTTTTAGTTTGCGGCATTGGTTTGCTCGCTAATGTAGCTCTGCAAATTCATCTAAAGTGTCTAAACCCTACCAACATAAAACAAATTGACTGGTTCAACCTCACGTTAGCTACATGCATTGAATGCCTTTCAGACTTGAGATACAAACACTGTCACTTTGCCAGCAATGGAACACTACATACATTGCATTGCAAGCTTCTCTCATTGACTCAAATTCAGATGCAAAAACTGGTTGATTTTACTGTAGCTAGCTAGCAAATGTCAGCTAACCGCTAGCTAAAAAAGTGAGACCAGTAATTCATTGCAGTGAAAATGAACACTGGTGGCTGTTATAAATGTGTCTTACTTTACTGAGTGGTAAAAGTAAAGAAATGTCTAACAAATCCTATGAATGAACTACTTACTGAAAGTCAGCCAATAACGTCAGATTCCCACACATTGCTTGATGTGCCAAACTTGAGGGCTGGAGTGGGTTAGTGGATCAAACCATTGTAAGGCGAAGTGTGGGGGTGTCGCACACTTAAATGCGCGCTGTTAAGTGTCTATAATCAGAATAAGTGCTTTCATTGCGTTTTATTTATATTACAAAAATTACATAGTTATGTTTACAGTGATATATGGAGGGGGACAAATCATTGTTTTCCCAGGATGGGGGGGTCATGATAATGGCTTAATATTAGAGGTCCATAATACTGATGTAACATTTACACGCTGTGAATGAGGTCCTGGGGCAAAACGCTCTCCTGAATGAGCGAATCACAACATTTTATTGTAATGATGCGCATGATTATTTACATTGTTGAGATTCCTGGACACTGCTAAGACCAAATTGTGTAACAACGCTTGATTAATCAATAAACCCAGAATACTATATCGATATTACCAAGCCAGCTAACATTATTAGCCAACTGTAACTAGCTTGAAATGTTCGCTAGCTAACCAATTTTCAAGGTTGTAGCATAAGGTTATACTTTTGGGTAAGCTGTCTACTGTGATGGCAATTACATCAAATGTAACTATTACTACGGTAAGACAGATCAAAATGCTCTTAAACACAATTACAGTTTATTATATAATATTTGCAAATAGAGACAAAAAGACAATAACACAAGATCAGTGAGAGTCTGTCTTATCTTCTATTCGATGGAATTGCAATCACACTACGCTAGCTAGTTCCATGTTCAGCACCAATAATGCATAATATAAGCCAGTTGCTAAATATCTTAGCCAAAATTACAAGTCTGTCACTATTACTCATTGATACACTGGCACATTTATGTGAAAATAACACTATAAATTCATCATGTTTGTTTTAAAAAACACAGCTAGCTAACTACAAATGATTACAAGTTAAATACAAGTTATTGTTAATCTGCACTTTTATAGATGAACTAATGGGAATTGCATTAAAGCTGGCTGGTTTGTAGGTTCTTAGCTACACTAGCCATGCTATTAAAAAACATCCATTTAAACAATGTAGTAGACAGACTACAATGGCACGCTAAGTTAAGCGTGCCTGTTTTAGATAACTGCTATTTTTATATATATCTAAAAAGATTCCCCACAATGCTAGTTTTGATCAGCTGACATTAAAGTGAACAGCTGTCATGGCAACAAAAGTCAGGAGGCAATTTGTGTGAAAATTCATAACAATGTTAGATAGCAGATACTAACTTTGCAACAGTAGCTGGCTAGCTTTGGCTAAAGAGAAACAACTGTGTGTTGAATTCACCTTGTAAGTGTCCTCCCATCCATGTCATATGAAGCAGTATTATGAATTAGATTTTCAAATACCCACATTTCAGAATTCTGTCTACCAGAGTGACAATATAAAATGTGCACGCTGCCAAGAATGTGGTAAACATTTGATTGTATAAACTGTTTAAACAAACTGTTCAATTCGTGTAAAGAGAAGAACAAAGCGTGGCCCAGCTTGAGGCAGACAGACGAATGATGTCATAAGGTGTCAGAAAGCGAGAGGTAATGGACAGACAAAGTAGAGGAACATGTTTACTCTGTCTCCAATATGCAGCTTGGAACGGTCATTAACCTTCAATGTTCTGCCACTGAAACAATAAAAAAAGGTCTCCTTTCAAGAAATGTCCTGGACACTGAGGTCCATGTCGCTGTGGGGCCTGTGTGTAGTGTCCTTAACTCATCGCGTGTCCTTAACGGAATGCCAACGGGCAGTTCACTGTTTTAGAATCAGAATCGGCTTTATTCGCCAGGTATGTGTACACATACAAGGAATTTGACTCTGGATTATACAGACTCACGATTAAAATTAAAACAAAAGCACACTCAACAAGAGTCAAACAATTTTAAAGCATGTTTCTTGCTATTCTACACATTTTGTCATGGCTTAAACCATGTCCATCTCAACAGGGCCAACTGTAGCTTTTTGTTAGCAGTTTGCTAAGTACGTTTTGGTTGGAGGCCAGCCCACCTGCTACTAGAAATAATCATAATTGGGCAGAGAGCCCCTAGAGCACGTGCCCCAAAGCAATAAGGCCCTGACTGCCATCGGTCAACATAGTGAGACAGGCAAGTGTGAAGGCTATTTGTATGTTGATGGGAAAATTTGATTGCTATTGGGGGTGGATTGGAAAGACAGATGATTTTTATCAAACATATTCTGAATATAGGCCTGTGTAATAACCAATGTATTGAATATAGTGGAAAATGAATGTCTGCCACCCCCCACTCCTCTGGAGCCTGTGGAGTTTGAAGACCTTGTGTTCAATGGGGGGGTGTGTGTGTTGGGTGGGTGTGGGTGAAGGACATTCTCAGTGAAGACAGTCATACACAATAATCGCCTGATGATTTTCCCCACTGTCTTCCTGAACTTCCCAATCCATTTCTTATGCATTTGAAACCACACTTCCTTCAGATTTAAAACCAATTACAAATCAATCTAAACCTTTCTGACACTCCGCTCCAGTTTAAAATGTAACATCGGTCGATGGCGTAGGCTACCTCCCCTTCTCGTCCTATATGTTGGGTTGATATTAAAACGGGGTCGTAGGGTTTCTGTCTTAAACATTTGTCGTGTCTGTGATGGTCAGAGAACCCGCACCTGTAAACAGCGGCTGAGAACACACGCATCGTTCTCCCTTTGGCGCGGAGAACACGGAAGCACTTGGGACCTAATTTTTGGGGCATTAGGCCTTACAAAATGATTGACTCACACAGGGAGAGAAAGGAAATGAGCACTATACAGCCGTATTAACACTTCCTGGAATGACTAGAAAATGCAGTGTGAGAGATAGACAGAGCGAGTGCTTACGTCAACGGTTGAGTGGAGCGGGTGTTAAAAAAACAGGATCGAGCGTGACTCCCCCTCCCCGGCTTTGTTTGTCAGTTCATATTAATTTGTCCTTTGCCTTGTACCTCTGATCGTTTATCTGCCGCCTCTTCGCGGCGTGGACATTGGAGATGGAGACACGTGCACGTATTGGAGGGATCACGGAGTGGTCGTGTTGTTTCACAGTGAGGCTTATAAAATGCTCGGCTGAATATGAATCGTTATTACCGACCGAAAGGCATCAAGCACCACTGATGTACGTCATGTGAGCGCTCATTTGCACAGTGCAGACTGTGTCCGGGGGCTGCGCCGACTGCAGAGCGGTAACGTTTGCATTATGCATGACCGCGCGTTGCCTCGTGGTTAGCGCAGTGGGCCCGGAACTCAAAGGTTTCTACTGATGATCCCTGAGCTGACAAGGTGAAAAATATGTCTTCGTGTAAGGCACCGAAGCCTAAATATTCCTGTCGGTCACTCTGGATACGAACGTCCGCAAAATGACTCAAATGTAGCGCTGTGTTCTCGCATTTTTGGTTTAGGGTGCGTGTGTGCTTTTGGTTGATGGCGTGTGTGCGTGTGTTGTTGGCTGAGTTAGTGTGTGTGTGTGTGTGTGTGTGTGAAGTGAAGTGAGTATGTCAACCTGTTAGTAAGCGTGTGCGTACTATATGATTTCAGTGTGTGTGAGAAAACTTACATGCATATCTGTCAGTGTATGTGGACATGTCCTTCCAGGATGTTAAAGTCACCAGAGCTGCTATGACATGCTTTATGACCAGCCTTGACTACACTGAGCTACTGTTAATCTTCTGTCCTGGCATGACCACTGGATCGTACTGGTCTCGCACACGCACGCGCACGCACGCAGCCAGGCTTAGTGCGACAACCAGCTTGCAAGTTTAATATGCTACTCTCCGGCAATCTTCCTGCAGCAACACACACGCGCAGTGATTTTCCGACGGAATATTGGGAGATCTAATGCGATGTAAATCAAAACAACTGGGCTAACTGTTGGAATCGTAGATATAGAATGACATTGCAAAGCAAAGTAGCCTACAGGGGGTTCTTGTTTGGAACAATCAACTGAAGCAGCCACAAGAAGAGAAAAGACACCCTTGGAGTTTAACCACGAAACGGGCTGATGTGTTTCAAAATCTATTGCCTGCTCTTGCGATATGAATATTGCTCATGACAGTATTGTCATTCCGATCTGAAGTTGATTCATTTCACAGTCCTAACTCACGCGTACACACACAGACTTAATACACACACAGACTCAATACACACACACAGACGAAGACACTGACCAGTCTGCCCGTTCACAACGGGACACCAAAAATTGACATTTTATTAGGGACGAGGAGAGAAAAAACGATTCTGATGAAAATCACACTGCAAATCGGTCGACCTGTGAACGAAGTCCAGGAACAATCTGAGTGAGGAAGAGTCAGAGGGAGGTCTAGGAAGGGGACAGAAAAGGATCGAAGGAAAGGGTACTTTCTTTTTTTCTTTTGTTCTTCTCCTGGTGGAAGGAGAGAAGGGCCCCAGATCCCAGCATTCCCTCTGCTCGTAGATAAATATTTGCGGTGCCATGTTGGGTCTCGCCTGGCCGTCTGCCCGTCTGCCACCCACACACACTTGTGTCACACACTCAAACACACACACAAACTCTTTCTCCCTTGAACACCCCATTTCACAGAACTGTGGTCCTCTGAATTAAGGAACTAAGGTTACAAATAGTAACTGTACCCACCCAGGAGGGGGAGGAAGGGGTGAAAAGTTTGGAGGAAGGACCGTGTGGGGAACTGGATTGATGGGACTCCACACACAACTTTATCAATAATTACGCCATTTATCAGGGTATTTCAGGACAGGGGTATGGCCCTGGCACGTGGACAAACAAATGAAAGATACACACACACACAGCAGTTTTTTACTCTTGAGTCATACAATACTGTTTCGTAATAAAAAGTTGGTCAGCAGTCCAAAAGTTTATCAATTAACCCCTTTGGGGCTTTCATCTAGTATCTCGTCAACATTTTTCAAAATACATATTGGGTGGAACAAAGAAACGGTATGTGACACAGATCCAAATCGTGCCTTGTCTATGTTTTGAGGTACACACGTTGCTTAGCGACAGAATGCGATGGCCCTCCCCTAACCTTTATTTAGAATCCCCAATTGCTTGTATCGATTTAAAACAACACACAAATCTGCAATGATTTGGGCTTGGAGTAGCCAAAGCGCTAATCATGAAGTACATAGAAATAAGATCAGTCATCTCAATTGGACTTCGTTCTCAGACGAAGTCTTCTACAATGTGTGACCAGCTCTATCAAATTATCTGATCGCTTTCTGTTCAGGGTAATAAAATCGGGCTGTCCGTAATAAAATGACATGCAAACATATCAAAGGTATGGTATGTGGATTGTCTTGGCGAAGGGGCAGCGCTCACTAATGTGTGCATAAAAGTTGAGAAAAGGTAGTCTGTGAAATATTCCTATGTGTACGAAAAGTATTTTATTACATGGGACCAACGGTTTGTAATAGTTACAACAGTTCATAGGAGATAATGTAGTAATTACCAATATTGATGAATAGCCAACCTGAACTATGTCGTCAGTCTTGTTAAACTACATTGATTTTCAAAAAATCTGTTGCGAAATGACATGTTCCTAAAAAAGTAAGAAACGTCTGCTCAAACCTCACCCACTCTGCACTGAGAAACTAAATTGAACTACACTCAGTTTCTCCTTGGGACCACAACTTATCAAGGATCACATTCTTCTTTAGGACAAAATCCGATTCCAGCTCAGTGGACCAAAGCCCTGATCTACAACACAAAGCATTTCTAACAGCATTGCATAGCACTGAATGTTCCACGACAACAGGAGTGGGAATGGCTGTTCTTAGACTCTACTTTAAAAGCAGTGAAGCACCACGCTTTCCGGGAAGAGCATTAGAACAACTGCAGAGAAGCTGGAAGTCTGCCTTGCCTCTCCTTATTGTGGTAAATCACCTCACTCTTTCGAACAGTATTCATTCTGGAGCCTACTGACAACACTGGCAGAAAGTGGCAGAACTTGTTGGTGGGGGGAAGATATCTCACGCCCTAAAACAGTTATTTAGCATGTAAGGTAAAGGAATGGCAGGCCGATCTTGGGACTGAGTGCATATTTTTTTAAGTAGCTTGAGCATTGTTGTTCCGAATCCTCTTTTGAGTTAGTGTATGCGTGTGTATATGTGTGTTTTACCCACTACCCTTTGCTCCTGTTGGCTTTTCTCTCTCCCATTCTTTAGCCAATGACAAGATGTCCCTAGCAGATCCAGATTGGAAGGGAATGGAGTATATGTTCACACTCACGCACACCCTATAGCTGTCTCACAAACCGGCACATTTCTGCATGCAAATGCACTTATAGATCTGAGGACACGCGTGTGCTTGTGGGGACTTTTTGGAGACATACGGGGGTGGAAACACCATGTGGAAAAGGACTGTTACTTTGAAGTAACCAAATCACAACCACGAACACAGCTGTGGAGGTCACATTAGGTTGATGGTCAATTAGCTGTTCATACAGTACGTGTCAGCCAAAAAAGAGGTCTGACAATTAGCACTTTGATGTTTAAGTTCACAATGTAACTAGAGGCCACCAACAGAGTTCCAGAGGCCATGTCGTCTGTGACTAATTGTCAGGTGCATTGGTCAGAAAGCGGAAATATTATTCCACGTGTAGAGATGAACTGTCTCGAAAATCGTGACACCCCAGGCCAAACATGGACAAATTGCGTCGGCAAAGAGGAACAGTGGTCACAAATCGAAGCGCACTGACAATGATAGGCAGACAATGTACAGGATAGTAGCTCAAAGCCCCCAAAATACAGCTTGGGCATTACAAAAAATATGAATCAGCATTTCTACAACCCAGTCCTTACAAAAACTATATTGTGAGCTTCACATTGCTGGAATCAATTTCTGGGTTGTCATTAGGAAACCGCTTGTATCCAAGGCCAACAACGCACAAAGATGAATAAGTCGGTGTAAGGAGCACAGAACCTGCAACCCTGAGCAGTGGGAAAAAAAGTGATATGGTCTAATGAGTCATCTTTCACCCTATTTCCTACATGCGTTTAGAGAAAGCCAAAGGATGCCTTTTAGCCCTTTTAGCCCCCCCAGACAGTGGGGAATCTGTATTGGTATGGGCAAACTCCTGAGAGTCATTGGGTCTGATGGTTGCTCTGCATGGACGTATAACGGTAAAGGAATATATGGCCATTTCAGTGGGGCCACCCTGTGCCTTCAGAACAGCTCCAATCCTCCTTGGAATGCTGTCATATAAGTCCTGAACTGTGTGGCGTGGGATAATGTCACCAGTTTTCAAAAAGAAAAGCCTCCACTTCTTTGAGGGATGAGGGGGGGGGGTGCTGAAGAACTTCCCGCAAATGTTCACCGATGTTCAGATGTGTTGATCGGGGAGGCCATGGAAGGCGCTTGACGTCCTCTCGGTGTTCATTAAACCACTCTTGAATTTCTTTATCAGGGTCTACTGGGGCGTTGTCATCCTGGAATATGGGAACATCATGAGGGAACCGTGTTTGCTCCACAGGGTGAACCCGGTCTTGTTTTAGGATCTTGATATTAATATATCATTAGTTGTTTCCGTTTTCCGTCCGCTGTAAATGTGTTCTCTTTCACAGCCATGTTATTTCCTTAACTGTAGTCTCACATAGGCGTGCTGCCAACAAACAACAAGCCTCTCTGGAGAGTTCCAAAACGTTGTTTGAATGCAATGTTTTTTATTGGATGTTAGATTTCCAGAATCCTCCCCCACTTGTCCACTGGTGCCGCATTTTACTGTTTTCAGACCAGGTTGGACACATTTTGTAAAGTTGCTCAAAAATGTGGGATGACCTGTAGTAAAATCTGAATTAGCTAAAAGTGGACTTTACACAAAAGTTTTAATCTGTAATTTCCTGGCCCTACCACCCTAATTTGGTAAACACCTTTGGAACCCTGTCCAAGAAAGCCTTGTTCTGAGGTGACGCTGATTTTCACCGCGTTTCCACTGATATTTATTGTTTTTTTGCCAGTTTGATTGTTCTTCCATAAATTTACCCACATAAACCTAACCCCAAATGTGCCTTTTTAAAAGGCAGGACTTGGTTAACAATTTGTTCTGGTAACACGTGCAGACAGATACACACATTTATATGATTATTTTCTCTCATTCCCCGGACTAACCGGCAATCCTCCCCTTCTGTGGTAGCCACACTTTTCATTGGCCACGTTAGACCACACCCAGCCACAGCAGCTACGGCTGCATACATCAGGCGTTCAGCCACAGCACAGGACATCTGTCTCACACACTCAGTGACACCCGTCCGTCTGTCGCTCTCATTATCTCCCTCTCTTTATCTCTCACTGTGTGACGCTGCAGCTTAGTGTGCACGTCGCACGGGAACATTTTGTACACGTGCACACGCTCATTCACTCGTACCTAGTTAAACCGAACGTCACGTTAACTTGACAGCCACGTCTCCTGGAGTATGGAAGTGATTGGCAGTGTAACAGTCGGAGGGTGAGCGGACGGTTTTGTGTCGGTGTGTGCGCGCGTGAGAAAGAGGAGTGTTTCGTGCACAGTCCTCCAGAATATGTCCCCTCCTCGAAGGCCGCAGATTTAAAGTGCAGTGACCCCGTACAGACGGACAGATTAGTGGGCAAGTCACACAGCAGCCGTCTACTTGTATTTTGTGAGCAGTATCTGACAGATGTTAGGGTAACACACACACACTCATGCAGAGAACAGCATGTCTGGTCCTTCATGGATCTCCAAAGCTAGCGTTGACAGAAACAGGTATGGAAATCCCCAACACACACACACATCCCTGTTTTACTACATGAGTGACATATACTACACAAAAATGTATTCCCATTCAAAATCCTATTTTCTGTAACCCCCAACTACTAAGCCTAAACCAAACCAATGCCATGACTAGACTGTACATGTTGCCCGTTTCAACAAGTGGCTGGGTTGTCAGGCGCTAAAAGAGAACCTGGTTTCATTTGAGCTGCTCGGTGAGCTTCAAATCCCAACTTTTCCTTTTACTCAAGTATTCTAACCTGTGTGTATCGTGGAAAAATAACTAGGAGAGATTATATAGATAATTTACTAAAAACAGACTCAGTTTTCACCTTTTATGTGACGATAAATCCTTGGCGGTGTGACTCAGAGTCAACATTCTACTAAGACCCAGTTTACGAAATGTGGTATACGGTATGCATGCGAAATGTGGTATACGGTATGCATGTAAAATGTGGTATACGGTATGCATGCGGAATGTGGTATACGGTATGCATGCGGAATGTGGTATACAGTATGCATGCGCAGTAAAAAAAATCTATCAAACAATTAATGTATATCTCCAGGTCAAACTTGCGAGCAACAGGAAGCTATTTAAATATCCAGCAATGTTTGATGCATGTTTTGATGACAATTGACCCAAAATATGACCCATAATTTGCATATCATGATCGAGACCAAATCAACTTGGGCACGATGGAGAACACAGGCGGCCGTGCGTGACCGCAGAACAGCCCGTCTAGGGACTGGCGAACATATCCTATCTTCTCAGAATCATCCCTTGGTTGTCTGTTCCTTGAAGGACTCCTGGTTCTCACAAGCATAAGCTACACGCGTGCACCACATGGACCGCTTCATTGAGTGAATCATCCTATTGATTGGGCCCGACTGGAAGGACAGGCGGACCCGCGGACTGAGCGACCTGAAGAGAGAACAGTTTATTGGCCAGACACCGTCTCAAGCAGATCTAGCCTGGGAGTTAAAGAGCCTGCAGAGACGGACAGGCACACACGGAGACTCCCACAAGCATCATCCCCATCGATTAGACCCCAGAAAAGAGAGACGACGCAGGGAAATTAATGGGATCAATAGGCAGAGAGTTGGATGGCTGGAGAGAGAGATCTGATTACAGCAGGTTAGGAAAGGAAACGCTTCCGCTCTGGCCACATGTTTGACTGCACCGATGTCAGCTGTGTGTGTGTGTGTGTGTGTGTGTGTGTGTTCAAATTCATAAAAAAGCCATAAAAAAGCCGAAAAGGATGACTCCTGACCTTGACCTTATCGGTTGTTTGTTAATAGTGGGTATGCTCTCTCGTGTTCACAGACACTCAGTCACTGTTGTCTCCCTTTGTGTGTGTGTGTGTGTGTGTGTGTGTGTGTGTGTGTGTGTGTGTGTGTGTGTGCGCGCGCTGTGTGTGTGTGCGCCACTGAGTGTCTCGAACCCTCATTCCCCTGGGTCTGCTGTGCTGATTGTTTGTTTATGTGGCTCTTTCAGGCTGAGCCGCTTTAGCTGCTGCTCGCTGGCTGGCAGGCACTGTGTGCCCAGACACTAAATATAGCTCTGCACCAGAAGACGGAGAAAAATATAGAGGAGGACCCTTTTTCTTTTCTTGGGCAATCAGAGAGAGCATGACCGGGACATTTGGAGAACGGAGGTGTGTTTTTAGCCTTCTGTTCATGGGGACGACGCACATGTTTCCTTGTGTGTCAACTGGCTGATGAACTCCTTAATGACATCATTATTATTGATCGCTATTTGTCATGTCGGCGCTGGTTTGTCCTATTAAAGTAACCAGCGCCTTAGTTGGCGGATATAGATTAAAACGTATGAAAGTCCCAGGTCACTGGTATTTTCTGTTCTATTTTTCCATTTGTAGCCTAAATATCCTGTCAGTCCGACCCTCCAAGTTGCTATCAATCGTACGAGAGGTTCCATAACAAAGACGTGTGTGTGTGCGTGTGACTGTGAATTCTCAACGTTTTCTGGTTCATTAAAATACCGATGACTTGATCTCAATGGCATAGCCTACTTGCTTTGGTTGTGGAATATGACAGGATATGTCCTACGCAAACACACACACAAACAACGAACACAGCTCACGGACCTGTGTGTCCGCGATTATATCCCCGCAGCGGTGTTTGCTCTGTCCATCTCCTTGGATCTCTCTTACTGTTTCTATGTCTTTCCTTTTCACTGACTCTCCCTGTCTCTGTGTGTGTGTTTCTACATCTTTAAAGAACACTGTGTTCCCATACTGATAAAGAGTTGTACTGTAGATATTTTGCTGCAGAATATAAAACAATAATGCTGATAGGTGTGGAGGTCCGTGAATTTATGTCATAACATTTGGTTCATCTTCATATCATATTCTGTTGTTTATTGTTCTTCTAACCCCTCTATTTACTCTCTGTTTGCAGAATGCTGATGTCCAAGCCCTTGGAATTCTGGGAAATAAATAAGAGATCAGGAAGTCCTGCTCTTCATCCTTGTATGACAACCAATGAGAGAAGAGAGGAGTCGCACCAGTCATGTCCCTGAAGCACTTTGGAAAGACTAATGGAAAACCTAATTTAATTTTTGCTTTCAGTTTATTGGTTGTGATAACCAATGGGGACGTGTGTCAATTATATTCTAAACAACCTATTGCCTATTGGTTGGTCTTAGCCTGCGAAAGAAGGCCACTAAGTCAATCAGAGAGAACTACAGACTGCTGACATCCGGCTCGAAGCCAGTGGTGTTTGATCATCAGCTTAAATGAAAACCCAACTATTCAATCAAAAAGCAGGATTTAATCTAATGATGGCTGAATAAACATAGTATATAAACAATATATATATATATATATATATATATATATATATATATATATATATGTATATATATATATATATATATATATATGTGTGTGTGTGTGTATAAAAGTGCCTCATTTTTTTGATTGTAGTCATTTTACAGTGAACATCAACTTCGTATCGACTAAGGAACTGAGGACATTTTGGTGCTAGCTTTGATGTGATGAATATGTTTTGGCAAGTGTAAAAGACAGGGACAAGAGAGAGCACTGGTACTGCTATATAGTATAAATATTGATGATGATGACGATAATAGCAATTAGCTAGCCTTACTGTCATACTGTGAGCGATTGCTTCAATGTCCCCCTTTGCTTTCTTTCCCTAATCCTTTCTTATAATATATACATCTCTCCCATTCAAGCTTTCTCTCAGCCAACACCTGTCATCCAAGAATGCAGAGCAATTCTATATCACATACCAACACACCCACATTCTGCACAATGAGACACTCATCCTCCACCCTAAACAGTGGCTCTGGAAAAGTATGTATTTAACAGACTCAGAGAGAATCTCACTTGGCGCTTAATGTAAGATTGGCGTGCATGGATTCCAGTGGATGTTTTAGCATTACCATCCAGAATAGAAGAGAGTGTGGTAACATGAACTCAACGTGTCAGATTATTATAGCATTGTGCTAGCTTGGCGGTACTTGATTGGTGTTGTTGTAAATCAGAGCATCAGCTATAGCTTTTATTAGCTAAAGACATGTCTTTGAATCCATTTATCAAGAACCTGTTAGGATGGTGTAGTGTCCATAAGGATAAAGGAGGCGCTAACATTAGCTGTGCTAATAATAGCCCCTGCTAATGTTGGCTTAGCTTAAGTCTAGTTTTGGCCTCGCTAGCGTTGGGGAACATGCTAACTTTAGCTTAGTCTGGAAGGTATTGAGGTTAGGGGCTAAAGATAGACACACAGCCCCCCATTCTGTTTGTCATTCTCTCTGTCATTCTATTGGGTTCTCACTTTAAACACTATGCTATGCATTAGCACTAAAGTGCCTGTATGTTTGTATGTATGTTACTTGCTTTCCCCTTTAGCACTACTAGCACTGTCCTCCTAAACTATACTTAGTCTATTTTTGTCTTTTTTCACTTACTGGCTGTAAACTAAAGGTACCCTGCCCTTATTGATGTTTCAAGGATTATGTTTAAGGATTCCATGACCCATCACATGACTTGACCAATGGCCCCTAAACGTGTATACAAGGCTGTATAAGCCTGTCAGGGACCCTGTCCAGGACCTCATCTATGGCCGGCCCAATTAGTGCCAAAACAAAATAATATACTGTGACTTTCAGAAAAAGCTAGTATGAGATCTGACGTTTTATTTTCTTGTTTGTTAAACACTATTATAACCTTGCCTGCTCTCATTGTTTTCTTTAGCACTGTTTGAATCACACACAAAAAATATTATTGGATGTTTTTGAAACATCCTGACTCACAGTTTTCCTCTGGGAGTTATGAAAGGAAGGGCTTGGGAAGGGCTTCAGAAATGACAGATCATGAACAATACGTGAGCTTACAAAGTTGTCAAGAGCAATCACAGAAAGAAAAAAAACACACCCTTAAACCAGAAAGATTTCTCTGTCCACGTTTCGCTAGTGCCACATTTGTATATTCAGTAATTGAATCAGGCAATCTGCTGCACTTGTCACTCGTGTCATGTGACTAGGGAGTGAGAGCATAACAAAGCGGCTTTATTCCTACTAGATTGGGATCTGTGGTCAGGACAATTGGCCATAATAGTTACTAATGCAGAGGTGGGGTTAATAAAGTAGTTGGACTACATCTTAACTCTGCCGGTTTTGTTTCTAACGATTGTTCATGCAATGGCAGCAGCCCACACAGACTTTAAACACGAAAAGTGAGTAGTTCCAATGTTTCTTTTTGTTTGTTTCCTAACTAAAACCAGAGCTTAGTTACCTTAAAGTGAAAGAGTTCACACTGAAATCAATGTTAGGTCTGATTTCATGCCACAAAATGGGCACTGACCATGAACACAGGTCAATGTTGCGCACTAAATGCATCTAGATGACAAAGTAATATTTTTAAGTGAGCCGTTTCCTTCTTTTTCGGAGAAGCACTGTGCTTGGAGGCAACGGTGTCATGTTTCCATTGAACATACCCACTGCCCTGTTCCAAACAGACAGCAGAGCCCTGTTGTGTTACTATGAAATTAAGTTGTTAAGCTGTTGTTGTTAAGCTCAGTTGGAAAAGTCTCCATAAAAATAGGAAAGTTCTACATTTTCTATTCAGGAGATGGTCGAAAAAGGCAGTTTTTGTGTTCTTGCCTACAGGTACAATACTGAATAAAGAAATTGTCATATTTGTTGTTAAAAGAATGACACTTTTGTTGCTTTAAAAATCAACTAAAAAAGCAACCAGCAAAGAAGCAGTGCTGTTTGCTATTATTCTATATATCTAGGCAGTTTTCTTTCATCAAATGTTCATCAAACTGATAAAAATATCTGAACGGGATGAATGTCTCTGTCGGTGGGTAGCAACAGGTTGAGACAACACTTGCACTGCGACAACACTGTTTTGCGAACTCAGACAGGAGTCACACACAAATTCTGCAAAGACCATAACTCTGAAGACATATTAATGAAAGCTGTTCAGTGATTTAATTACTGCACACACACAGCATTTGAATGGTATTACCCATCTTTTCTCTTCCCGGTGATAAGATCAATGTGACTTCTGGCTAGATGCCAACAAGGTTTAACACTAATTTGATTAAAATGATGATGAAATCCTTTGTTTGTGCCTGTTTAACGGTGTGTGCACGTGCGCGGCTGTCCTGCAATTAATGTTGTTTTATTGGTCATTATCTGGGAGAGGTCAGTATTTTCAATCTCTCTTCCCTTTCATCCTGTGCTCCCCTACGTGTCTGTTGTGATTGTTCTCTGTGCAGGTCCCTTCCAGATGGCCAGGAAATTTAACCCAAGGAGATCAGTGCACTGATTGATACTCCTTTCAGATGAATAGGAATGAGAATACACACACCTATGTCCTGCACTTGCATGAGGAGGTAGATTCTCTCAATGAAGACTGAATTCCTAAATTCAGCTTACATTTCCCGTAGGCTTCTAAGCCGTTAGATTTCAACTTCAGATGGGGGTTGGGAGGGGGAGACGTTAAAACACGTGGTCGCGGAGAAGCAAGGTAAAGAAGGTAAGTGCTGACCTCATGCTTTAACTCTTTTCTATGTTCTATGACTTGTATTTCTCTACCATTGTGACCAGGTGAATGACAATGTATCCAAGTGGAGAGTGATTGGTCTTCAAAGATGCATGGATAGAGAGGAAGAGAGGAGCAGAAAAGAAACGGCGAGACGTGGTCCTTGGGGCTTCCATATTGAAAATGGACAGAATGAAGGGCAGTGAGTCATCGAGAGAGTTGGGAACTGTTTGGTTGTCATGGAGATGCAGTCAGTGCCCTGTGTTCCATTGCACAGGTGGCAGCACAACATTTCACCCCTCTTCTCGGAGTGTGATGTGTTCCAGAGATGGCACCAAGACGACAGAGTGATGTCATGAACCTGGAAGAAGGATGGGATAGAGAGACCCAAGGAGGGGTGGGAAAGAGAGGGAGGAGAAAGGTAAAAGCCTTGAAGAGAGGGAGCAAGGGAATGAGACAGAATAGGAGAGGAAGTGAGAGCAGCTCAAAGGCCAACAGAAGGCAACAGGTGCGTCTGTATCAGTAGTGTTTGGGCTGTGCGCCAAATCTCCATCTGGAGTTTGTGTGTGACCTGAGAACTAGCGGTCTCCACGCTACAACACACTGGACCCAGGCTCCAAGCAGGCAATTCTAAACCGGGACGGATCCTAAACCTGGGCAGACCATAGGAAAATCAGAGCCCAGAATAGAACCGAGATCTGGTGTAGACCATATCCAAATGGAAAAGAATGGGAACAAATACGTAATCTCTGGTAAATGGGTGTTTACAGTATAATCCGTCAATTAATGTACCTTATTAGCCTCTAAAAATGTCCTTTATTAACATAAAATAAGCTCTATAGGCTTGGAGATAGCTGTGTTTTTGTCCACAGCTAGAGACACCTATCCCATAACAGATGACAATCAAACAGGACCTGGTAGAACGGAACCCGATCGGGCTCAGGTAAAACTAGTCTGGGGGGAACTTCTGTACAGCCACCAGAATCCAGACACACACACAGGCACACACGAGCACAGCCTAGATATTGTAGGGCAAGGTACACACCTTTAACCCAAACAGCAGGTGTGTCTGTTTACTATGTCAACTAGTAGGCTGTAGACAGAGATTCTGTGATATTGGACGGAGTCCATAGTAAACTGCGCTTGCTCTGCTGTGAAAAGCCAACCAATGTGTTAAACAGTTACACCTGCTCTAACCCTGTTTAGTACTGGTCCTGGCATCTATTAACATTTAATTTAATTATGTCCAGTTTGCCATTGGCTTAGTCTTAACACAGCTGAACTGATGTGCCTAACTTTTCCACCGGCATATCCCGAAGAAGACCTTGGAGCTTAGTTCCTCTCTTTGTTATTTCCTAGGTTCCTGTTATATTTTTAAATGCATCCTATCCTTTAGGCTTTATGAAAATACTATGTTTTAGATTACAGGGATTCCCAAACGAGGTTACCCTGAGCTACATGATTTGAGGACCTTCAAAGGGAGTGTCATGAGTAATTGTGTATATTATTTTTATCATATTAATGTCACAACTTTACTACAAATATCAACTCCCTTTAAGGGGTGCACTATAAGGGGAGATGATTGAATGGCTTAGTGACATCAGTAGATGAGGGTGTTGCCTTTTTGATTTGACCAATAAAAAGTCAACATTTTAGGATGCTTTTATTTGCATCAACACAGTTATTTCTGGTGACAAAAACACTACAATTTTCTAATATTACAATGCAAACATTTTAGAAAATGCTCCAGTGGAAAAAGATTTGAAACTCCGGTTTTGAAATACCTTTTGTACTTGTTTGGTGGAGGGGGTGGGGTTATTAAAGAAGTGTAAATTTATTTTACAGCCCGTCTGTCATTCATCAACAACTAGGCTCCAAACCTGCATGATGTAAATAGCATAGCGGAGCTCATTGCTCACATCCATCGGCGAATTGGCAATAATACAGGAAGTTTTCCTGCTTTATAACTTCCTCCCTGGCACAGCCAGGAAACTCGTTGTGTGTTTGACAAAGAAATAGCCAGTCCCAGAACCATATGCACAGAAATACACAGCGGTACTTATCCTCATTTAACCCACATTCCATTTTCCTTTTGACCTGGTGTACATGAATCAAAAGTGTCAGAATACAGTCCATTCAATCTACATATCTAAAGCTACCTTATTATCGTGCTTGAGAGTTTGGTCTTGTGTGTTTGCACTAAGGAGATGTATTGATGAAGATCTAAATAATCGTCATAATATACTTGATACTTAAAATACTACTGAGTTTCAGGTTTTTATTGCCCGCATAGCCTGTCCATGTCAGGTGTCATGGGTGTAGCAAAAGGCTGGTGTGTACGGTCCTCGGGAAAGTAACTCACACAGAAGTAGAGTCTGCGAATGTTTGAATCACTAGTACATCCAGCATGGACTGAATCTGTGTATCCATGTGGGGGGAATGCGTGTTTGTGCGTGTCTGTATGTTGAATGTGGGTGTGTGAAAGAGTGTCATGTCCACAGTGAGTGTATGATTGATTGTACGCTTAAATGAAGTGGCTTGTGAAAGCGTGTTTCAGGGCATGAGTGTGATAGCTGACTTCGGCAGAGTGCAGATCAGAGTGTGGGGCAGATTGGCAGATACATAGTTTAGGGTTGCCCGTTTGCCTGAAGGTAGAAGGATTTATTTCAATCTTTCTGTCCTGGTTATGATTCTACCCCCCGTCTCTGTTAGCCGGTGGCAGCCGGAACGGCCCCTGGCTCAGGGGTCCACAGGGATCTTCACGGCTTTCCCGCAGCTCCTTGTGGGGTAAATGTCCCAGAGTGCAAGATGTGTCCCTCAGATAGAAAGCTGTCTGAATGCACTATGTATTTTAATCCATTGCAATGTATACTCTGTGTTTACTAGCAGTCATTTATTGTGTAAAATGTTAAGGTAAACTGCACAATGACACACAGTAGTATGGAAACAGTCAAACTCAGCGAAACCAACTCTTCTAGCATCTGAGGTAACTTGATCTGCAAATACCACAGCAGACGCGACCATTTCTAATATATTTTCAACCCCTTTCCTCGCCCCGGCCCTCCCACTCTCTCAAATAGTGTACTTAGCCAAACAAAAAGCCTTTCTCTTTATTTCCCCGCCCTCCCAGGCACCCTCCTCTGCCCTTCCCCTCCCTCCCCCAATTGTGCTTCAAGAGGAAATGTGGACGTAACGTTTGATGTCCAGTTTATGTACTGCTGCGTATGCTGTTAGCTGGGTTTCTTTATAGTTTATGTTTCAGGGAGCAAGCGAATTGAGTGAGAAAACATAAAACTGCCACATGGAGCATGGGTGGGGGAGGGAGGGAAAGAGGGAGGAGAGAAAGGGAGGAGGGTGTGAGGGGAGATGACTGTGAGGCCTCTATGCTTTATTTTCTTTCAAAGCTCCCTGAAAACCGCAGACATGGTACAGAATTCCCCTCACAGTGGGAGAGAAGGGGGGCTGAGGGGGTCAGTTTTAGAGAGAACACATCACACACATATATAACACACATATTAACACAATACACGCACATTCCTAGGTATGCAAACAAGAACACAGAGACACCTACACACATACACACCCTAAACCTAATTGTAGCTTTTGCGTAAAACCCCAAAATTTAATTGATTAATGTGGAGGCTTTTTTTGTCACCATTTTGTCAACTTTTTGTGATTTAACCACAGTTTGGGGATATTCTCAACCCCATTTTACAGCTAAGTCAGAAACAAATAGGGACAGAGAGAGAGCAAAACAAAGCTAATAGCGTTCAACACCTTCACTGTGAATCATTCTAAATCAGGCAGGCGTAGGTCCTGGGGTACAACATAAAAACATCAACTGACACAACATGGCTTTAACGGGTTTCAACTTGTATGGGATTGTTCCTCTTGCCCGAAATATGAGGGGGGGGCAGTGGGGGGGGGGTCTGCAAGGGAGTTGTGTTAATCCAATGTACAATGTATTTACATTTGATTGACAGATCCCTCTAACTTCCCCCTAGCCTTGGCCTCAAACCCCACTGCACACAGCTGGATGCTGAACGGCAGTTGAGGACAAGTAAAGAGGTGAATATTTTGGTGAGGCACCCGTCCTGGGAAAAGGTGAAGGGTCATCCCCCAGGAATGAGAGTGTTAGCGGTGTGATTTGAGCCTACCATGGACACATGCAACCGTAAATCACTGGTGGACGGATGAAAGCAACAACGTTTCTGTTCTCGTCAAATGTTCCTCTGTTTTTCATTTACACTGTCGAAAACAACAACTTAAAAAACACCAGTTGTAAGTAGGCCTATACTACAAATGTCTTCTACCCAGAAAATGCAATGTCCAATTTGTTTTCTTATCCTCATTTCTGCTGTAAGCAAACTAATATGACACTTCTTCCAATAGAAGAAACCAAACGGAATTGGGAAAAAAAACACCTCAGTCGATTTTAATGGGTGTGGCATACCACCTAGTGGACATATTATGCATTTGAGGAAAATGCGTATCAGTCAATACGTTGTATTTTACCCCTCAGTTTTACACCTCAATTAAAATCCTCAAATGTATTTTATAATCTATCCCCAGTGCCTGGTTTGGTCCATTAAATATTTAGTCAGATGTAGGTTATTGAAATAAAATGAATATTGAACGAGCTTGGAACTTTGAACCATGACTAAAGTGACTTGCATAGTGATGGCAAACTTTCAAGTTGTATTTTTCTTGATTCACAGTGTGTGAATGATTCACTCAGTGTGGCCATTAATCTAAATGTCGTCTCACCCAGGATGCCTGCTGTTGTGATGCAATAATTTCCTATGCGAATCTGAATGTTCATTCAACTGACTCATGCAAAGATTTTTTTTTTTTTAAGAGCGAATGTCTCTTACAGATTAAGAGACTTCGCTGGCTACACATTTCTCTCGTCTTTTCACTTAGACGTAGAAGTCCATTATCGTCACCTATATTGATACAGTAGTTATTGTATCAATGTCATTCACGAATGGCAAATAAGATGTTAAAAAGGCCAGTCGCAAAAGCCATACAATTCATAGATTCTATTTGTGTTGGCGGTAAACTTAATAAGAAAGGTTACTCAGTTTAACACAATGGTTAATGGTGTCTAACGAAATATTCAAACTTGATGTGACATTAATGCATGACAACATTATATAATGTCAATATGCTATACTGACACCAGGCAAATGGTCAACGCTGTGGCGTTGTGGTTAAAGACACAGCTTTTCAGGTGGGCTACCTAGATTAGAATCTTGAGATGGCAACCACACTTACAGATCAACACTTTCTATTGCGGGCCGGCTAAACTAGACTTGCCTGGTTTCTTGTTTGTAAAGAGATTGGAGTTGATTAAACAAATTGTGACTCAGACAGATGAGGTCACGTCCTGCATTATGATCCAGCTTTGCCCCAATGGGCAAAGACTCTTTAAATATGTTAACAATCCCATTATTTTTAACAGGTGTGTCTGCAAACTTTATGATTGGAATGAATGGGTTTGAAGAAAGTTAAATGAGCTGTTCGGAGTCTCATTTTCAGGCAACCTCTGGGGAGAGGGAGAAATTAACAGACTGGCATTGCCCTGTTTGAATCAAAAATGGAATGGGGGGGTCTTCAAGTGGGATGTCTTGGTTTCTACATTTTCTCTGCTACACTGCAAATGGCTGCCATTCCATGTCACACCATTCTTGACCACAAGTTTTCGTGATCAGATAACATGACATTAAAGTAAACTATCCCACCTTAAAATATACATTGCATTGTAGATGTTAACTTTAAGGTGAATTGATATGCAATACATTCTAAACAAAGATATTAACGCACTACAGTTTGGGTCAGAGTTAACCAAGAAAATCGGGCAGCTCTAAAAACACAAATTTGCCATTATTGGACTGCAACTCATTTGTTTCACTTTATGATAAAAATACAACTTATTTGAAATGACATAAGTAAATAAAAATCTACACAAGTTGTTTTCTCAACAAAGCAAGGGACTGGTATGCCAACACACTACAGTCCTCATGTACTGAACGGGATGTCTGTCAGCAGACTAGAAAGACAATTCTTTGCCTGAACGAAAGAAAAAGTAAAATTCTATTTTCAATCAATAACAATTGTCAAACATCATCTTCCATTATTCTGCCTAATACTCACCATGATGATAACACCAAACAACCCTGATATGTTAAAATGGCACCCTACTCCCCTGTTCTCCATCAAAAGCCATCTGGTGAGAAGTTGTACACTTAAAGAAACAGGGTACCACTGTGGATGCAGACCAGAAAGCGTAAAGAATATTTCGGGTAAGAAACATCACAGAAGATTGTGTCTACATTCTATATTTGTTCATGCTTGTAGTGGATAATTGCTGGTAAACACTGTGCCATGTGGATATAGAATTAAATAGACATACCTAAGTAGATAAACAGAGTTAAGTAATTAATATAGTTTATCCCACATGCATTCCTAAAAATGTATCTAGCATTATAAATAAAACTTCCTATGGAGTCATCTACTACCTTTCACCAAGTTGCAGATCTGCTGTAAATAAAGTATGTGCTGACAGGTTTTGACCAAAGGAGTCTCCCTCCAAAATAAGGTCTAAAACCAAAGTAGTGAATACGATATTTACTCAGTGGCAGAAATTTTTTTGGCAGCTTTTTAGCCATTTTTGTTTTAGTCTACTATAACTCTGGACAACAGGTCCCCTGTAGTTGGACATGGTTGTCAGATTCCACACGTGATGGAAGGGCGAAACTTATTTCATATGGGAAAAATTACTCCAATCATACACTAAACTAACAAAACTTTAGTCACATTTTTGTCATTAAATTTCTTCTATAAAAGAAATCAAACGTAGGCTACTTTCTACCTCCATGTGGAGAATCAAAAAGCCTTGTCCACTACAAAAACTATGTAAAACTAACATGGGCAACAAAATGAACACCATTAAGTTGTTAACAGCACTACCAACTACAAGCCTGTATTCAAGGTTTCACAAGTCTTGTCATCTCATTCGACAACATCTTTACTTAAGTCACATCAAAGGGTGGTCCAGGTTTATCATGACAGCAAGTGTAGGGTGTGTGTGGGAAAGGCTTGTGCACCACGCAAAAGGCGGGGTCTTGTCTCACAGATTCCCACAATACTATAACTTGAGATGTTTTTAGGAATGCCTGCTGTCTATACAAATTGCAGTCGGGAAACTTCAAATGGCTGAAATATTGCTTATCACATAGAAAAGGAATATAAATGAAACGGTTGGACACCAGACAATGAAAGTATGAACCTTTATTACACATTCTGAAATGTATAAAGTTCAACCCTGTTCTGAATAAATACTTAGGAGTAGGTCTAGGGAGGTCCAGTTACATTCTTCATGCACTCAAACCAGTCTTTATTGACCTGAAGAAAAGATTACCTGCAGATGTCCTCAAATAGTTAATTTCAGACAAATCTTCTGATTGACTGGGATTCCCTGAGGGATAATCAGTAGAGCCTACAGAAGACAAATAGGACAGATTGGGATTTTCTTTCCTTCCCATCCCCCCTTTTATGCTACTGAAATACCCTTCCATACTTTGGACATTTTCTTGGACCTTGCTGGTCAGAGTGGAGAGGGGAATGCCGGTATCTCTGTTACTTGGGACAGGTGGAAGTGGCACATTTCCGGGGTTCCCCCTTTCATCTTGGGATGATCCCAACCATCTGTCCAGGGCACCTCCACCGTGACTTGACACGCTCATAAAGGTATTGGCTGTTGGCTGCACAGTGGGCCTGGAGCCTCCTCTTTGCCGGACTCCGCTGAAAGAGGCACTTCCTAGGATGTCATCAAACTGAACATCCTTGAACCTCATTGGCCTGCGTTCACCCATTCTGAGGACAAATGGGGAGGCAGCATCATTGGGGGGAGAGAGGGCAATGGAGGAGGAATGGACATTTTGTCCCTTCACAAGCTTTCCCTTAAATGTTTTTCCCTTTACAACACTGCCGGTGGGGTTGCGACTACGGGTGATGTTGGTGGGGATTGGATATGGTTGGACTTGTAGCCTTACGGGTCCTCCGTGGACATTGGCCGGTCCTCCATGGACATTGGCGGAAGAACTGAATGCTACTCGAGTTACATGTTCTCTGCTGTCTCCTTTTGGTCCAGACAAAGGTAAAATCTCTCTCAAGGGAGTAACCATTCGGGCATCGAGGTCAGCATCTTTGTCCTGGGTTGTTCGCACTTTGTTTTTTAGTATTTGGTGGCCCATATCAGCATAGCCGTTAGGTTGTATTAGGAGTGCACCAGATTTATTCGCAAAGGGTTTGTGCAAAAGCTTCTCCATGTCTGTGTACTGTGCAGTTGATTTGGTTTCATCATATGACCTGTCATCTCCAGATTTACGAGATGTGTCACCACTTGGGCCACCGCTGTGGAGATTTTGGCTCTGGGTGGCTGTTCTGGTAATGGAGTTTGGCTGGATTTCAGTAGGGGTTGGTTCAACCAGTCTGACTGAGGGTTTTGTTTCCCCTATACGCTTTCTGTCCAGACTACTTCTGTTCTGTTTGGACCGAAAGCCGTGGGACTCTTTGTTAATTCCAAAGTCAAACTTTTTGAATCTCACTTCGGGTTTGAATGCAGTTGAGATTTTAGAACCAGGTATTGTGTTTTGGGTGGAGCTGACATGTTGCCTGGGGGCTTGAGAATCAGAGATGTGGGCCACATATACAGAGTCAGTGTCAGACTTTACCACTTCAAGGCTACCTTGTACTTTGCGGTGGTTACTTTCACCATGTGCAGACTCAGTATCACTAGAGACTAGGCTGTATTCCAATGACATAGATTGCACTTCATGTGGTTCTGAACTGGTTGGGGTTAGAATAATGCTTGGGACAGGGGAATCTGTAATAGGAATTTCTCTATTAATGGGACGAAAACCATATTTTTTGAATACAGGTGGATACCTACTGACAGAACCCATTTTTATGCCCATAGATGTACCAAAACTCCCTCTCCAGCCAATATATTGATTCTTCGTGCGGTCTGTGTTGATAGAATCTCTGACCGGCAGAACAGAATGGTCTTTGTTTTTAGTAGATGCCAGTATCTTGGGAGGTTGATACTGGAACCCTTTGAAACCAAAAAGTGTGTTCATGCTTGTGGATTTTCCAAGTTTGTAATTGCCTGTGGGTCCTCTGGTCAGAGCGCTGGTTGAGTTTCTTAGCACAAGGTTATTCCCCGAAGGGACGTGCCTACTCTTGGTTCTCAAAGATTGGTTTGGGGCAAGAGCAAAAGGAGCTGTTTTTCTTTTTGCAGGCATGTTTTGCATTGGTTTCGTTACTGCATTCCAGAAAAAGCCAAACCTACTTCCAGGACGAAATTTGCTGAAAGCACTTCTAGCTTGAGGACCATCTATTTTATTGGAATAGTTTCCTGGGCGACCTCCAGTCAGAGGAACGTTAGCACTGCGATGGAAGGGGTGGGTGATACTCTTAGTATGTTTAGATTCTTTCAAAGAAGCTGACTGACTCAGAGTTGACTGGTGCTCTGGTGCCGGTTGTCTACTGCCAGAATTAAAGGACCTAGGGTAAACCAAAGAACCGGTCTGGCCATAGACCTCTTTGACATTTGTGGATGTGCTAGATTCCCCAATGGTGGGGTTTTTCTCACTTTGGGTAAGAGAGCTGTCAACAAGTGAGTTACTTGACTTTTCTTCCACACGAGCAGCCTTGCTCAAAGGGTTTTCAGGCCATTGGATCTGGATCTGGGGGTGACCAGCGACAGGAGAGCCAGGTCTTTTACCAGCAGTGTGCAAACTACTGGTTACAACATTGCCACCTTGGCTCACATCGGTTTTAACAGGCTGAATGTTACCAGAGGTGTCAAAGGTTCCTGGGACAGTTGGGCTACCCAGGTAGCCAGATATCTGGGATGCTGAGAAGTGTTGAGCGGTTATGGGGACCGGAACAGGTTTAACAGCCCTTACAGAGTTGAGTTCTTGGATATACAGTTTGCCAGACACCTGAGAGTCTGCATTGTCCAATCCATTTTCTGTCTGGGGAGCGCTACGGTGAAACAAGGCTTTGTTAAAAAAATTGTGAGAGGAGACAACGTTTCCTGGGAAATGTTTGTGAGGTAAGTTATCCCTGAGAGTTGCTGGAGTGTTACTCTTGTCGAAGTTTCTGCTGCTCACTCTAAAAATCGTCCGACGCTGGGGGTGACGGGTATCTTTCTGGACATAGTCACCACGCACAGACTGTACTATGCCATTTTGGCCACTGTTGACAGGCTCAAGATCCTTTCCATCATGGAGGACTTTTCTCAGCTTGTCCACAACATTGTTGGTCCCTGATATGGCTCCATGTCTCAGGGTGAAGACTCTCTGAGCCTGGTCCCGTTGGATATGGTTGAGGAACGATTGGCTGGGACTAAGACTCCGGCTTGGTGTTAAGGGGTAAAATAGAGGTCTCCAGCTTCTTGGCTCCTCCATTTCCAGTGAAGTCGTTTCCTCCTGTATGGTTTTCCTACTTCTGGCTACAGGGAAATAAATAGGAGTCTGGATCAGAATGGTGGAATAGTTGAACCTATTCAATTGTCTAAATACCAAAACATCAGTCAACGAGTTTATACAACATTGCGATTGTTCATGTTGAATTCAGCAGTGCATTTGATACTGTGGCAAGTTTTGTTCTTGTGCAGGTTATAGACAGAATCATCTTGTACTTACATAGATTTTTCATTATGTAACATTTGTCCTTGCAATAAAAGGGACATTTACCAGTATATTCTACAAGCGGTCTTATTTTCATTAAAAATATATTAATTCCACCACTCCATAAAAACATATTTGCACATGTTTCTCTAAATAGCACCAATAAAACATGGGTTTGAGGCCCAGTGGTGGAAAATTCTGGAATTAAAATCTGCAATTAGCAAGCATGAGAATGAGGCACAGAACACAAATTGGATTGAAATATTTTTGTAGACATTTTCATTAGCCATTTAGTTAATGTATGGGAGGACTCAGCAAATGGGACAATTTTTATTACCAAAAATAGATCAATATCAGGCCATATAAAAACATGACTGAAGTTCTCCTTGAAGTCCTTTTGCCCTCACATAAAATGCCATATGTATGTGTCACTGATAGTCAGATAAGGTAGCTATGGAAGCTCATTCTGTATGTTGATATTTTCCAAACAGCTTCACGTCAACACATCCTGTTGTCAAGCATGAGTCATTTCATGAACTCAGTCATAAATCATGGAAGGATACGTTGTAAGCGTAAACGATGCAGCGGAAATAAAGGAACATTAGTCCTACTCTAATATATTCAGAGTTATTAAAAACAGGACAGTCCTCTTTGTGTCTAGGTTGAACCACTGACATAGGCACAACATGTCATAACTCTGTCCAAAATTAAAAAAATAACCTGATTGTAGTAGGGTATAGACCCCTTTGGAATTTCACTAATAATCTAGACTTCTATCATTCTTCCTATGAATTAACACACTCTTTGAACATTAAAGGATGAAGGTTCAGAGAATGTCTCAAATTACATTCATGGGCTAATATGATAAAAACAACATAAGAGATCGTATTTTTGTGCAATAGATAAGAATGGGTGTTTATTTTCCTCTTACCACTAGATGGATATGAACAACTCACATCTACAGCAGATACCACCAAACATACAAGCAGAAATCTGCAGGACAAGACAATGTGATTATACAAGGGGCCCAAATTATGGGCAAAGTGTTACTATAACATTTGCATATTCCTTTTAATGACATCTGTAACTTTTACTAGGTAAATTAGGTAACAGTAATAACTTTAAATATATTGCTTAAATATAAATATATTGCTGATTTCTCAATGTTATCACAGTCCACCATATTGGGTAAAGTATATTGAGAATTCTTGATCAAGTAATACTTACGTGGAACGAAGACTTAGTATACTTGTCATCATTGCTGACCTTGCACCAACCAACCAATAGAAAAACTGACATACAGCACTATCAAATTACAGTAGCTTGTAACTGGCTAAGAAAAACCAAGATGTAAGCAAACATTTCCTGAACGCATTGTCCAGGTATAGTAGTGCTAGTGTCGGTTCATCAACAAATTAGATGCACCTGTTGCTAGCTCAAATTGGGCCCTGTTCAGAAGAGTGAACATTATATAACGTTCAGAAGAGTACATTTTATTAAACCTCTACACTCGTCTACCAATCGGGTACCTGTTTAGAATAGAAAATTATGATTGTTTAAACATGTTTGCGCTCTCCCTCTCTTTCTCTCTCTCTCTCTCTCTCTCGCTTTATATATATCCATATATCCAATATATATATATATATATATATATATATATATATTGGATATATGGTTTAATGGAATTGCAAACAAATGAGAACAGTCATAATTTGTTAACCAAAAATATTATAATAATTAACAAGTTAAGTTAATAAATTAATAATCTGTTCCTATCAATTCAGCTATGGGTGAAAATAAATGAACAAGACAATTGTATTGGTAACTATATGCTTTTATTACAACAAAAATACATAAGTGCAAAATATCCCACAATTAAAGTTAATAATATAAATACACTGAATTATATATTAAAATACGTTTTCCTCATGAACTAAGCACCAAGCATATTAAATAGTCCTTTAGAAACGGAAGGCTATAGAAAAAGATTTATTCGTTTCTTGATTCCTAAAAGTGGTTTCACCAATAGTCCATGTATTTATGTTTGGTCCCACCAAATTATAAGTGTTTAGAAGAAATTCAAACATATTTTGTATTTATATGGAATTCACATTTCTGTTCGACCCAACTTCAGCCTGGACCTGCCAGTCTTTTACTATAGTTCAAAAATCTCGGCTCATGAAGAACGCCTCCTCTCTGATCAAACCGATGCTCCCATTTGTCACGTTCCCCTGTTCAGAGGACTTGCTGTAACAGACAGCTGGAACGTTTGATGTGGTTAACTCTTTTGTATAACACCTGTCCATGGATTGTAAGATCCGCCCGCATGGCCGGGGGAGCGAACGTTAAATGATGTAGCATGACATCATGGCCAGATCACGCACTTCCTCATCCGTCAAACAAGCTGTTGGGGAAGAAAGAAACACCTGAGAAACAGTAGCCTAACAATTGTACCTGTTGTTCGGTGGCCGTGAGGGAGCTGGTAATTATTTAAAAGTTCCATAACATACAATGGATAGAAACTAATTGAATACGAGTGTTATAAAGCTGTGATTACTAATGTTATAGAATAGGGCTACATACCAGGTCTGCTTTGGGGACGATTCCCTGTTAATTTGTACCAGACGCGCCTAAGCGCACGGCGGAACCTTCCACCCCTTGAACCTGAAGATGAATTTCTTTCCTCAGCTGAAGTCACATGAGAAGTCTCCTCTTTGTACTCATCATTATCATCATCATCATCATCCTCATCGTGGTCGTCTCTCATTCTTTCCTCGCCAGAAACCACCACCTGTTCTAAAACACTTTCGTCTACCCGTAGCGCTGTCCTCAATTTACCCGAGACTGAGGTTTGGTATCGGCAAAGTGGGCAAACAATTGTCTTGCTCTGACGCGGGTATTCTTCCGTAGATTCGACTTCCGATGGTCGGGAAAGAGTAATTAGACAGCGCTCACAAAAGCTGTGTTTACACTGTAGCTCACGAGGACACCGACGACCAGTGTTGTAGCTTCGGTAACAAATTCCACATTCAAGTTCTAGACTCATGATTTTGGCTGCTGTTCCTTTCCGTGATCGGACTATCAATGAATGGGCCACTGTGTTTCGGCTGTTATATTATCGGAGGAAACGAGTGGGAGGGTGAGACTCGCTTGACAACTTCCCCAAAATAGTAGAAACAACTGATGACTAATATTTCAAACGAGTGATGTCATCCTCGAAGACAGGCACCCATAACAGATCACCCAGGGAGTCGCCACCCACTTGTCGTTTACCATTTATGGAATGCAATAACCTATAGTGGCTCAAGGTATACAATGGTTTTGATCATCCACCACATTCAAATCTATAAAAAAATATTATCTTCCATTACTTTCCTATGTTAACTCGTATGCGCCTGTCATCGGAGTGTGTGCGTGCCTGGCTGCCATCCCTACTTATATGTCTGTTTTGGCAACTGCGTTCATGGGATTTCTCCCTTCAGGGGAACATCCATTAAGTAGAATTCCCCTCGTAATCTTGACAACTATCACGTTTTCCCAGACCCCGAGGCAAAACGCCCAAATGTGCACGTCTGCTGAAAAGATTGCTTTAAACTTTTCAGCAGAGAAAAGTCTACAAACCAAACCCGCCCACGTATTTCGTGCCCCAAAGTTTGAAATAAAGTGGCCCTTAAAATGTTTTTACTCTTCCCTTGTTTTTGAGGCGATTGCGCAATGTCCTTAATGCTGATAATTGCGTTGTAAAGTGTTTTTGCGAGTATTTAACACTTCGTGTTTACTGAGCTTTCGGAGCAGCCGCATATTTGCAGCACTGTTCGCGCCTAGGCTGGGGCGAGACGGTACTAAAGCACCTTCATGAATTGAACTGGCCTAGCAATCCCAACAAAAAAGTCACTTTTTGCATTCGCCCTCTACAGAATCTAGAGAAATAAGGTTCTGATTCAGCATTCTTGAATGGAAATTACCATTAATGTCTGTCTACATTTTTACTATTTTGATATGAATTCAATTAGTAAAGCATCAGATTCGGATAAATTCACTGTCAGAATCTGTTCTGAAGAACAAGTGATTGTATTGTTTGTTGGGACACAACTCCACTCTACCGGCTGATCCATCCCCCAAAATCCCTGCTCCTCCCTTTTACCGACATTAGTGGAGCTCTATCCGGTTCTATTCCAGCTCCTCCTTACCCACGGCGGTAGCGTTCTATTTAGACAACCAGTTTTAAACCGGGTTTAGCCCCGGCATCGGCGAATGCGGGGAAAGAGGATCTGTGCGAGCGACTTGAACACGACGTAAGCATGGTACATAATTTGGACGAGTAAACAATCGCTGCTTTCATCATTGAAATGGAAACCTCTGACGAATTCAGTGAAGATGAGGACTTGCAGTAGGCTGCTGGTTTCTCTGATAAAATAATGCATAATTTGCTTAAAGTGAAAATAGTCACATCGTTCGCTTCATAATCATGATGTAACTTGTTCACTGCCATCCTTGTTTTGTTTTGAACTGACTTGCCTGTCATCTCAACGCGCCATTCGGTTAATTGCAATGTACCGTCATTTGTTTCAGACAGGATATACCCGGTGCATTAATAGAACTCCCCCACTCCCTGGGTCGTGTTGGGTCAAAGCCATGACGTTAGTAATCTCTCTACAGTCATGCACCTCCTACCTCATTCTCCCGGCAAAAGCAACAGGATAATATAATTTCCCCTGTGCCTGCTGCCTGTGGATACTCTATGTTGTTATCATAAATAACAAAACAAGTCCAAATTTCATATGAAAATGTGACGTAAGACTGGTTTCCTGGATTCTGAGGGCCGGTTTTGCTAGTTTAGAACTAAAAGTTCAGTCAAAAACTCCATTGAACTTGTTTTTTAGTCCTAGACTAGTCTTAATCTATGTCTGCGAAACCAGCCCTGAGTCTGTCAACTTTTACTGTGTATTCAGTCCTATGTTGTTGACCACTAGCACCCTATCCCATGTAAATGTTTTGAGTATGTGTAAATGTATTTATATAAAGGTGATTGATAACTTGACTCATATAAAACCGATTTCTGTACGGTTACAGTAATCATTAAGTAACATTTGTGCCTTTGAAATCAGTCCTTAACTTTTTTATTTAATGTGAAACAAACACAGAGTAATCTTCACATTATTTTACTTTCTACCTCATTCCTGCCTTAACAAGTTGATTAAGAGCCAATTCTTATTTACAGCAACAACTTGGGATAGAATATTACAGGTGGAGGAATGATAAGTTAAATGTCTTTCTTAGGGACGAAAGAACAAAGCCTTCACCATGGCAGTAAGGGGGTTAGATCCAGAGAATTTCCAAGCACCAGTAAGACATTCCAACCTCTAGCCCACCTTGTCACCCCTTTCTATTTTCTAGTTGAACTGTTTGTTAACACTGTGTTCAACCTTTCTTTTGAGATGCACTTACATACGTCCCTTGGATGTAAAACTATAGAGATCAGAACTGCCCAAATCATTGTATTAAGCAATAGATACAGTGGATATAAAAAGTATACACACCCCTGTTAAAATGTCTGGTGTTTGTGATAAAAAAAAAGATAAATCATGTCAGAACTATTTCCACTTTTACTGTGACCTATAATGTGAACAATTCAGTTGAAAAAAACGGATATCTTCGAGGGGGAAAAATGGAAATTATAAACCTTATAATATGAATAATTTACAATAACCTCGTTGCATAAGTGTGCACACCCTCTTATAACTGGGGACGTGGCTGCGTTTAGAATTAACCAATCACAGTCAAACTCATGTGAAATAGAAGTCATTACACACCTTCCACCATTTCAAGTGAATCTGATTAATCACAAATAAAGTTCAGCTTTTTTCTTATTTGTATCTCAAAGTAAAAGCCATGGTCTGCAGAGCGACATCAGAGGGATCTCATTGTTGAACGATATCAGTCAGGAGAAGGGTACAAAATAATTTCCAAAGCATTAGATATACCATGGAACACATTGAAGACAGTCATTATCAAGTGGATAAAATATGGCACAACAAAGACATTACCAAAAAATTGACATACCTCCAACATTTATGAAAAGACAAGAAAACTGGCCAGGGAGGCTTCCAAGAGGCCTACAGCAACATTAAAGGAACTGCAGGAAACTCTGGCAAGTACTGGCTGTGTGCTTCATGTGACAACAATCTCCTGTATTCTTCTTATGAATGGGCTATGGGGTAGGGGGGCAAGACAGAAGCCTTTTCTTACAAAGAAAAGCATCAAAGTCCGACTGGAGTTTGCCAAAACAAACATCAAGTCTCCCAAAAGCATGTGGGAAAATGTGTTATGGTCTGATGAAACCAAGGTTGAACTTTTTGGCCATAATACCAAAAGGTATGTTTGGGGCTTAAACAATACTGCACATCACCCAAAAAACATTATACCCACAGTGAAGCATATTCATTATTTAATTAATTATTTAAAAATCATACAATGTGATTTCTGGATTTTTGTTTTAGATTACGTCTCTCACAGTTGAAGTGCACCAATGATAAATATTACAGACCTCTACATGCTTTGTAAGTTGGAAAACCTGCAAAATCAGCAGTGTATCAAATACTTGTTCTCCCCACTGTATCTACATAAGCGTACAGAGGCCCATTTTCAGCAACAGTCCGTCCTGTATTCCAATGGCATGTTGTATTTGCTAATCCAAGTTGATCATTTTAAAAGCATAATTGATCACTAGAAAACCCATTTGTGATTATGTTAGATCCAATGAAACCTGTTGTGCTGATTTAAGAAGCAGTTCATTATCTTCAGCAAAACTAGTTCTGTGTCTTCAGTATCAGCATTTGTGGGTTTGATTATAGGCTCAAAATGGCCAGAAACAAATAACATTCTTCTGCAACTATTCCATGTGAGAAATTTCCTCATCTCATATAATGATGTGTAGTTCTCCACCCACAGAACAGTGCCAACTAGCTCTAAACAGAATAGAGTCCTCAACTGACAACATCATTAAATAGTACTCGCAAACTCCAGTCTCAACATCAACAGTGAAGAGGTGACTCCGGGATTCTGGCAGGAAAGAAATATTGCAAAGAAATATCCGTATCTCAGACTGGTCAATAAAAATAAAATATTAACATAGGCAAAAGAACAGAAACTGGACAGAGGAAGAACCCTGTCTAGCCGGCCAGCATCCCAGAATTGCTTCTGTTTCACTGTTGATGTTGAAACCTTTTGACTAGATAGTTAGGCTATCTGTAAGCTCTTGCAAATATAATACAATTTAATTAGGATTAGCTCTTAGGTTGACATGATATTGCTAACAGCAAATATTGGAAGGCAGATATTTTACGCTATTGTGCTACTTTCGATATCAAACTAAGTTTAAACATCAAGCTAAATTAATTCTAACCTAACTAAACTGCAAGAGTGTAGACTACTAAATATTTATATTGCTGTCAAAATGTTATGCCCAACAAGGTTATACACTTTATAAACGGTCTAACTGCTCTGCATCATCTGAGTTGTGGATCGAAAAATTAAGACGATGACCGTTCCTCCACACTACATGATTGTTCTCGCGCAAAAAGTAATTTATCAGCCCTAGCATTTTCAGTTAGGTTATTCAAGTCTCAAATATCTTGCCTGTACGTAGTCCTTTGTGTACTAATGTAGTCAAAGCAACCAAGGCATTTGAAGTCGATCTTCACACACTGATACTGATCAACCAATTGGAGTGAGGTGACGCCGTGACATACTTTGATTGACAGTCCCTCATTTGCTTAAGGACAAGGAAATACAGAAATAAATAAATATGAAAATAAATAAATACAGAAATCAATGATTAAGGAAATAAATAAATAGTTAAAAAAAATATCAATTAACATCTATCATTACCTCTATATTTTTGTGTATAAATATGTTTATTAATAAATTTATTTATTTTGGCAGTTCTGGTCCTCCATATTTTGATCCAATGTGTGTCTTACCACACCAATCATAACATGCCACAATGGATTATCCAAATCATAAATGCTTTCTGTTTTCTGTCGTTTTAAACTTTGGAGGACATGAGGTCTTAACCCACACCTGCGGAATACCAGGCTTCAGTCGTTGCCGTCTCTGTCTTGAGTCCTCCTGGCTGTGTGGCAGATCAGGAAAATGCCTGACGATTTCAGCTGCCACTCTGCTGACCCCCCCCCGCCCGTCCGTCCTTGTCCCTCCGGTTTTTCCTCCAATCTGGACTAGGTTTAAATAGACTCTGGGCGTAGCCCACATGCATTGAACTATTACAATTTGGACTCTTAATATGTTCACCCGGCACAGCCAGAAGAGGACTGGTCATCCCTCGGAGCCAGGTTCCTCTCTAGGTTTCTTCCTAAATTTGGCCCTCTTAGGGAGTTTTTTCTAGCCACTGAAGTTCATCACTATTGCTGTTTGCTCCCTGGGGTTTAAGGCCGGGTGTTTTGTTTTGTGAAAGCACTTTGTGACAACTGCTGATGTAAAAAGAGCTTTATAAAATAAATTTGATTGATTGATTTAATGTGGTGCTCATTTATGTGTAAAGCCATGTCATCACAGCATGCTCTGCCACCAAGTGCAATTCAGGCAAACAGCATGTCCAGTTGATATAAAAATGTATATATTTTTAATTATGGCATACACACATACAACCAATATTCCACAGAAACACAGACTAACTCGTGCACACATTCGTGAAATGAGCAAAGGTTGATCTGTTTGTGTCCAAATTTCGGTATCTGTATGGGGTCATTATTTGAGTTTCTGCATGATCAGAGATGTGTTTTTGTAGATAAAGCACAGATTGTGCATGTGGCAATCTGTTTCCATTTTTCCCATTCAAATATATATGAATGGGAAAAATAATTTGATTATACCAGCATCAGAAACAGCTATTCTATTCAGGTTGCTATAATTATAATAGGCATATAATAGACAATATATATATTTCATAAAGAATAATATGTATTTTAATCCTCTCATGTCTCTCCAGATCTGCTGCCAGTCCCTATAAAATCAATGTTAGTAAACCAAAGGAGATGATAACATGCACCGAAAAGAACACTCCCCTAACTTATCAGTTACTGTCAATGGACAACCTGTGGAGTTAGTCGACAGTTTAACTTTTTTTTTTTAAAACGACATTTTAGGCAACTTCTTGAATTTTACCTACTGTGTTTTTTATGTAGGGAATGCAGGGTTTTTATTTGCTTAGGAGATTGAAGTGTTTTGGTGTGAGCCAGCTCATTCTTCTAATTGTGTGCAACCACACATTGTGATAACATTGCATTATGTAATAACTTAAGAAAATATAATATAATTTCACTTCATTATGTAATAATACCCACATTTTGTAATAATCTGCCCGATTCCTAAGTCACTACACTGGGTTCCTATCAGCCACATAATTGAATACAAGACAATGCTGCTTGGGGTTAGACTTGGTGAGTGCCAGGGCTTAACTGGGTGAAGCAATGCATGCTGCACATCTCTGCACCAGATTCCCTGTCTATTTTAAATGTAGCCGAACCCTCAAAAACATTTGATGTGGGACCCAAAACCACACAGGTCATGGATGCTTTTAGTTACGTTATTTGAGTCGTTTTAAAATGTAAACTTGTTATAAATCTAGTTTTTCTATTTTAAATCTTGTTTTGACTCTTTTTTCGTATAAATCAATTGTCTTTTCTTACAAATAATCTATTAATGTATCAATTGCCACTCTTTAATAAACTGTATTTTGTCTTTTAATCTTAAGGATTAGGTCACATATTAAAAATATTTAATTGTTTAACGACTTTAGTTTTTTGGTGATATTTTGCATTTTGGAGAAAATTCGCAATAGCTAGAAGGCCTGTTAGAAAGTAACCCTATTAAGGCCACACAACCATGTTTGGACTCTTTTTCTCTATAGTCAAAATTTGCATAATCCTTAATGGCAGGGCTGAGTGTGCGTGTCCTGTGTGTTTGTGCGTGTGTACGTGTGTGTCATGTGTGTCCTGACATTTGTGTGTATACCAATACTTTGTGTCAGTGTAACACTGAGTGTCCTGCAGTTGAAACCTCAAGTACAGTTTCTATTAAGCTGAGGGATACAGTGATACAATGTCGTTTTGGCCAATGAAATATAGAGTTAGTGCAGTAGATTAGTAATATCTTTTCGAATGAATTTTGAGTCAGTGTGATTCATGCTAGAATGCGTAAAATAAACATTGTTATGTTATAACGATTTTCATGAATGAAGTTATCTGATTGGGTTGGTTATTACATAATGCACTGTATAGTTACATTTTCATAACAAAAGGTCCAACTCACATATTTTGTAATAATCACTGCATTGTGTGACACTGTATTGCAAAATGCAAGGACATTTGTTACATATTGTGTTTAAGCAGTTTATTAATAAATGTGGGTGTATGTAAATAATGAAGTGAAAATGTACTACATTTTGTCAAGTTATTTCATGATGTGGTGTTATCCCTTAATGTGTTGTTGCATAGTGCACACAGGCTCAGTGGAAAGTTTGCTGTGTTTTAACATGACCTCATGGTACGTCAACTCAAATACCAAAAACAGGAACAAAATGTCCAGATTTGTAAATACAGGTTGTAAGAGTTGGCAAACCTCAGGGACATTTATCTTTTAAACACTCAGAGGAAAGCTAACCAGAAAGCTAAACTAATTCAGCCAGCCCACAATTAAGTGATGAAAGTCTACTCTATTCTTTAAAACTTGGAATAGTCATAAGAATTGAGCAGTTGTTAGAGAGACTGATGATTAACTTTACACCAACAAAGCTATTTAATTTCATGGTACAATAACCTACGTTTTACTTTCATTCATGAATGACATTGATACAATAACAATATATATAGGTGACGATAACTGACATTTAAGTAAAACGATGAGAGTATCATGGAAACCCCCACTTTTACTCCCCAATGGGGTTGTGATCTAGACTATAATACCCTAATTAGCATGAACGGATGCGTACTTAAAAAATCCACCAGATATTATCGCTATATAACCGTAAATAATTTTATTTTTGGCTTACTATAACATAGCTACTGAAGGTTGTAGCCGGGCAAAGTTTGTCTATCCGGAACAAAACCTAATACATAATTTGTTTTGACTGTGATAAGATTCAAATGCGGGACCTATTATATTGTAGTCGGCGTCTCTACTCACTCACTCGCTCACCAAGAGACATTCGCTCTTCCTGGCCAGTTCCACTAAACATGGTCCGGCAAAAACATGCTGAATCCCAAACTTCATTAGAATATTAAATGTCTGAATTATATGAATGTAAAGTACTCACTAAAATGCATTTGCACTTTCAGATTTGGTGTGGTTTTGTAGTGACTTGGTTGATTTTGGGGGACTATGTCTGTTAGGTTCACCCGGAAGAGTCAAATCTCATTGTGCACAATACATTTGTTTGTAGTCATAATTTATAATAAAAAAAATGTATACCCTGCTTGATTGGCATCCACAGTAGTATGAATACCCTGTACATTGACAAATAAACTGCCTGGAAGGGAAGACAGCATGTCAGGGTGTGAGAGGAAGATCAGGTAGCTACTACTCCACCTCGTTTTCATTTCCCTAGTTACCACATCACCTGGAGATTAATGAATGTCAAGGCAACTAGGAGACACCCCTGGGTCCAGTAGCAGAGATGAGATGGTGTCAAGGGACAGGTAAAGCAAGGCATGAGAAATAGAAGAACAGAAATAGAGGGAGAGCTCGGGGGGAGGGAGGTTTATTTATTTGATGTTTACTGTACATGATAAAGAGAAAAGGAGGACAATTTATTTACAGTTTACGGAAAACCATGACATGTTGGGTGGAAATTTGGTGCTGAGTAGTCTGTGATCTGAGGGATATGTGACAGCTTGTGTATGAGGTAAGTATTGCTTATCTTTTCAACTTATTCCATGGTGAGGGATTTTGATAACGTTGTTGTTTTGATATCAACTGACCTACCTAAAGCATACTATTATAATAATACAGAGGCTGTCATAACAGTATGCCTTTTCCCCGTCAGCATATAACATTTCTGAATGTGTAAGTAATTCGCTTGTCAACACAATGAAACAAGTTAGTCAGTGACCACATTTGTCTGTTATGTCTACTGAGGTTAATGAACAACATCTAAAATAAACACCCAAGATTATTGGCAGCCCACAATCACTTTGACAATATTTGTTTGGGCAAACTACATTCAAATTTGGTAAATATGTTATATTATTAAGGTAGCCAAACATTTTGGAGGTGTTCTGTACTACTACAGATAGACAATTTGCATTTAGAATTTGTTTAAATATATTCGTTTTCACAATCTCTGCTCAAGTGGCCCAATAGAAAAAAGAACGCTATTGCTAGGCAACTGCCCTCTTGAGTGAAGCTCGTGGAGTGCTGGGACTAGAATATAACTGTTTATGAAAGTGCACTCTGATCTTAATAAAGAAAACAAACAGACACCTGCGGGAATCAGATATGTATAGCCATTAGGTATTGCTCTTTACAGTAAACTTTAATTTCAATAGAGTGGCTCATTAGCTCTTTTATGCAGAAGTAGAAAATGCTCATGAGTGTGTTCATGGGCAATTTACTTTCACCAGATCTCTATTTCACAAGTGAACTATCAGTAAAAATGTATACAAACTCAGTAAGGCTGAAGCAAGTCCTGGCCCACTGCAAGAAATAATTAAATCATAACAAAACACAACAGTAATGTGAGATATGTAGAGATAAGAGAAGGAGAGAAGAGAATCATCCTTAACCCAGTATTTGCGGTGTTAGTAGTCTGTGCTTGAGAAAGAGACACCAAACAGTTAAGGGGAAAAAATGAGAAAATCCCCTGTAATCACTTCCATCTTTTGTCCTGTTTTATTTAGTCCTTACCAGACTCAGCTTGAGTGTGTACCCTGCAGTCAGGTGGGTTATTTCCTCACCTCCTACTGCTTGGGGCTGGAGTGCAGACATTGCTCCTTCATTGAGTAATTACCTGAAACCAATGATTTAAGGGCTTAGGAATCTTGCCATAAACCAAGAGGAAACCAAATTGGACCATGTTTTAGATGCAGGCCTATTTTAACCCCATGCAGGCCTATTTGATTTTTCCACTCACATACTGCGACAATGAAATAGCCTATACCATAGGTACATTTGTATTTTACATATAAAAATGTATAATCAGTAACTTCTAACTCCCTCCAGGTCCCACCGACAGAAGACAACACCTCACTGTACCAGCAGCAAGTTTGATCCTGAAACTCCACGTGCCTTTCAGCTCTCCTCCCCAACTCAGTCTCACCCACTCACTCACTATGGCTGAGTCCCCGGAACCAGTACCCTTTCAAGGGGACCCGGTCTCAACAGCCTCCCCCATCCTGGGTGAGTCCACAGATGTGGAGTGTCCCATCTGCTACCAGGAATACAACCAGTATGGCAAGTGCCCTCGCATGCTGGAGTGTCTCCATGTCTTTTGCACCGAGTGTCTCCAGAGGATCCAGCTGTCCCCGTGTCCAGCGGACTACTCAGACACCCAGGTCCCTTCCTGTCCCACCATCTCCTGCCCCCTTTGCCGCCACCCCACCAGGCTAGAGGCGGGAAACCCCCTCACCCTGCCCTGCAACTCCTGCATCCTGGCCCAGCTCCCGCCCACGGCCTTCCGCATGCCCGTGTCGGTAGCCGCCCGCCTGTCCACCGTCACCCAGAGGGTGGTTCTCTCCCTGGAGGCCAGCAGGGACGCCCGCTTTGTCATCCTACCCACTGTGAGCCTCCGGGTGGAGCAGACGCACCCAGGCGATAGGCCCCACGGCAGAGCGGTGGCCCTGGGGGGCGGCAATGAGGTGCTGCGGCACCACAGGAAGAGCCTGGTCTGTGTGCAGCTGCTGGCTGTGGTTTTCTGGGTGTCTTTTGTGTTGACCTTTGTAGTAGTGGGGGTGGGGTTTGGGCCAAGCTTCTTAGGTAACTGAGGAGTGAAGAAACAGAGGTGCCTTTTCCAACACTTCCTTCTCTGCTTGATTCATTCCTCTTATCTACATGAGAGAAGAGGAATGAAGGTTGGATTGGACATGGGCTGGGCACAATGAGGAGTAGGCCTACCTCAGACACAAAGCCTTGAAATGTCCAGTCCAACTCAATTTGAGAACTGTACGTGGCTGATGGTGGGTTTAAAATGATCTACTCAGATCCAAATTGTGTGCAAATCTAAAGCACAGAATATGTCTGCTTTGGACTGATTTAGAGTTCCCTCTAGTGGTGGAATTCAGGCCTGGTTCTCAATCGTGAAAATAGGCATTATAATGTTAGTCTTAATTTATACAGTAATATGTACATGCATTCTTTCATACTTTTTTGTACTTGTCCCGCGCTGAATCAAACACACACCTTGATGTTTAAAGCCCCATTGATGAAAATCATATAAATCACTAAGTACATTGCAAATGTTCTGGTTCTATGGTGCTGCTGATGCTTGGCAACATTTTAATATTTTTTTTATATAGAGAAATCAGCTGAGACTAAGGTCTCTTTCAAAGCTGAGCACTGCATTACAACAGTAAAAACCAATGTAAATAAAATTGAATGAAAACACATGATTGACAATAAAAGGATAATTCATAAGAAATGTAAAATGTCTGATAGACAACGTTTAACATAAGATGACTGAATTATTTGTTATGAGTGTGGGGCAAAACATTCAAAAGCTTGAGTGGGTGTCCAAACTTTTGACTGGTATTGTGTAGCGGTTGCTTGGCTAAAGATAATATGATATAAGCAATGAGTATGATGTCCACGGATTTACATTTGATGTACAAATTAGCATTTTCAGTAAATGCATACAATGTAGATATTGGGAGATGAGCTGAGAATAGTCTTATTTTCTGGGGGACAGGTGCTAAGGGCCACAGCACAGGGAAAGACTGTTGAGGTGGCAGAATTTTCTTACCTGCACATTTCCTTGCCCTTTACCAGTAGTCAGGTTAGGGTCAGGTTAGCAGCCAATTCCCTTTCTGCATACCGTACAACGCGTTGCAGTTTGCAGCAGCTAGTCCCAAACCAGAAAATTATGGAGATGATAAAAAATAAAGCTGCTTCAGGGGCACCTTAGAGATGTTTCACTTTTTTCAACTGCTGATGTGATGAATCCAATCAATTGTGGATAATTGGCCTATTTCTATCATAGTCTTTAATAAAATACTATGCATCTTTTGTTCTTTATTAAACAGTTTCATATCTCTTGCATTTTTTTTTCATTATGTGTTTGTGTGTTTCACAGGAGTAAGGGGTAAACAAATATTGTGGAATTAAATTACTGAAATATTTCTACTGGGTAGACTCATTGGCCTAAGACGGACGGAGAAACGTTCATCAAAACGTAAAGGGGGAATATACACGTCATACGCCGCGTTGGCTCGCAACAGTCCAAAGAAAAGTTTTTACACCCCCCGTCCACTCCGTATTTTTTTTGTTTGGGGAAAGTTGTGGGTAGCGGACCGTGTGAATGTTGCGCGAGCATGGTTTTTAACCCCTTCGCCGTAGGGGAGTTATATTTATTTTCTTTGGGAGACAGAACACAGGTCATACGCGCATGATATATATACACGTTTTACCTTTGTTAGTTCTGGCCACGGCAAACTTAGTGGCTGGCGTTAGAAGACCATTTCACTTCACCCCCTTCTCCGTTAGCTTAGCCACTAGCTAGTAGATTTCTCTTACACAGTTTTTGTGGTACAGCTGAAAAAAGTTGCTAGCTGGTGAAATGGCGGAAACCAAAATAATATACCACATCGACGAGGAGGAGACGCCGTATTTGGTAAAAATTCCGATCCCCTCAGAAAACATTACTTTGTTGGATTTTAAACAAGTATTGAACAAGCCGAACTACAAATTCTTTTTCAAGTCCATGGATCAAGACTTCGGGTGAGTGAGCCAGCAGTGACTGATGATGAATCTGGTTGTGGGTCTTCAAAGAACCAACTAAAGATTAATCCAGTTGATTAGATACCCTTTTGCGAATTCTATTTCTCTCAGAGGGTGAAATGCAACCGTGATACTAACAATAGAAATAATTTCACTTCAGTCCTTATCTTGCATGACACAATGTTCCAAATGTCTAGGTGGAAGTAAAATAACTCCTGGATTGAATGAACTTCGGTTTTAAAAGTTTGGGATGTTTAATAGACACTGCAACAAGGTGACACGTGGTTGGCCGGTGAGTTAATACTTGATTAGTATTTAATTTACCCGAATTAGCACCATCACATACAACGTTCCCAATTGTGACATAGTGTTAAAAAAAATCTTTTGCGGATTGACCGCATTCAAAGCGCCAACAGAGCAGTTTAGCTGTTTCTCGCTTATCTAAGACCAGGCAAGACTACTACCTCAAAGTGGACGTCACAGTAAAGAATACCTGTTCACCCTGGCTGTTCCCATCACTAATCCCCTTCTCTCTCTCCCTCCATCATCTTGTGAAATCCTCAGCTTTTTTCCTTTTGGTAGCTGGATCAAGTGTTTGTCTCCGCTAACACCCTTGCTGGGCTTGCTTGCCTTTTGCCTCCCTTTTTCCTGTCCCTCTCCTTCCTTTTTTGATTTAAATGCTCCATACCGAACAACCTTTTTTTGTCAATACATTTTTTCTGGCCACCCCATGTCCATTCTGCACTTTCCTGCATTTAATGGAATTGTTTGTTTGTAGTGGAGGTTACCTGATGAGACCTGGGTCTTCTGTTAGCCATTTCAGGGGTCAGGCCCCACGGAGACTATGCGAGAGAAAAAAACACTGCCAAGAACCAAGTTCTGTTATTATCACTGAAGCTAAAGCAGTCAGGTTGTCCTGCATCATTACTGATTGTTTGGATGTCTCCCCCTGGCTATGATACATTTGATCTGGTGGCGTCACCTCATTTTACAAACACAATATATTGAAACAAATCTCCGGAGACTCAGTTACAAGGAGGCTGCATTTAAACCCCGCTCAGGGGAGTCAGCTGCCCGATCGAAGCAGATCCACTCTCCTCACGATCTGCTCCTCCAGCACGTTGCCCCAGTAAAGGAACCACAGCAGCGCGGCGTGTGTCAGTTCGGCGTGTTTTCGTTTCCCGGGGTGCGAGCCGGCTGTCTGACCGTGGCAGGTGGGGTAGCATGGAGGAGAGAAGAACAGGGAGACTTTGGGTTAGAACAGGGGGACCTGGGCTTGGGACGGAGGGACTTTGGGTTGGACAGAGGCCATTTGCTGGTTGTCTGGCTGGATCAGAATCAACAGGAAGAGGAGGGGAAGGAAGGAAGGAAGGAGGGAGGGATGGGGTGCTGGGATTTGGGTGTGCCATTAATCTCTCTGTGTTGGAAACAAGTCCAGAGTAGTGTGGGTGGGTGTGTATGAAAGAAAGAGAGAGATTAGTAGATGGGAGGGAACCATTGGGAATGTGTGAGGAGAGGGGGGTGGCAAAGAAAAATGTGAGGTTTCCAAGATTCCAAAGACTTTCTGCATATTCAACATGTGTTTGGGATTTTCAAAGTCCTTTGTTTGGTACAATGAGGCATGTGGACGATCACTCTGTCAGCGGTCAAATGTTGTGTCTGTGCCTTTTTGGATGCAGTTTCTGAGCAAGAAAAAAAAGAGCAATATATAAAGAAACAATGAAAGATCCACTGGCGTAATGGAGAAAGGGAAGGAGAAAAGGGTGAAAGAGAAAGCGAGCGGCGGCCGGTGAGGGGAAACATGGGGGGATCGTGGAAGAAGAGGAGGCGAGCCGGTGTGAAAGGATAAACCGACTTCTCGTGTTCAATATCCCGAGTGCCCTTAGCCACACAACACCAGCCTCCGTCAGTGACAATGCCTCCCCAGTGCCCACAACAATCTGGCCCTGTGCTAACACTCAGCCACAAAACCACTCCTCAACAGCTGCTTCCAAAACCCCAGAGTAGGGCAGAGCAGACCGTGCCACACACACACACACACACAATCTGTTGTGAATGCATCAAGATGCTAGCCGCGAACAAGCTCTTTTGGTCTCTGGGTAGTCAGTGAAGTGTCTCCCCTACTCAGCACGGTCCCCCTAAGTAGTAAGTACTATAATAACACGTTGGCACAGACAGAAATCATACAACATATGCCGTCTCGCCGGCGTTGGTGTGGACGCCGAGGGAGGGAATAGTTGGATGGAGGTTTACGAAAGACTGAGTCGCCGAAGTCCATGAGAGTTTGTTCAGGAGTGTGTCTGTGTGTCTGTCTGTCTGTGTGTGTCTGTTTGTGTGTGTGTGTGTCTGTCTGTGTGTCTGTCTGTGTGTCTGTCTGTGTGTCTGTCTGTGTGTCTGTCTGTGTGTGTGTCTGTGTGTGTGTCTGTGTGTGTGTCTGTGTGTGTCTGTGTGTGTGTCGTGGTTTGGGGAATGTTTCTGAGTCACTGGGAAATGAGTACCAACACTGCGGTTTATTGAGAGAGAGAGAGAGAGAGAGAGAGAGTGTGTGTGTGTGTGTGTGTGTGTGTGTGTCTGTGTGTCTGTGTGTCTCTTCACTTGGCCTGAATACAACCTCCACTCTGCATGACCCAGAGTGTCGCGTAAATCTTTTTTCTTTTTTCTCCAGGGTGGTGAAGGAAGAGATTTCAGACGAGAGTGCAAAGCTCCCTTGTTTCAACGGAAGAGTGGTGTCATGGGTAAGAACCAACTTGGAGGAGGCAATCGTACCGGTGTCTTGGGCAGGTTAAAGACGAGCAGGAGAACGGAGACAAAGATGGGGGCATTTCCTCAATCAAGTTAACTATTTTTCCAAGACTAAATTGTAAAAAGTCAGCATACCCGTTCCCTGAAATGGACCTAGCTGCCTAAATATATTACTGCCCAAAGTGAGCTTTGATCCACAGCCAGAGAGAGTAGCCTACAGAATCTGGAAAACTGAGTCCGAGAATCACTTTTAACTGGCGCCATGATGTCGTCAATAGTTCCGAGGCCATTACATTTTCAATGAATACCAGTTGGAGTGATATAGTCATGGGGTCTTTTTGGTGCCAACATGGTGGAAGTTTCTTTAACATCTCTTGTAGGAATCTCTCGGGATGCTTTGAACAATCAGTAGACTATCATAAACCCTGTGAACCCAACACTGACAGAAACAAAGGATTTCTTCCATCCTCCAATTTCCCCACCTCTGATTACAGCACATTGCCCTACCCAAAAGAGCATTTGTGCTGGCAATCATCCAGGCAAAACGTGGTTAATTGTCCTGAATAAGGTGGGTTGGAAGGAAAGCATCTGCTAAGTGCATAAGAAAGAGTTGAAGAAACAAGGGATTCAAAGGGTTTGGACAAAGAGAAGAGGCTTAAGGGACTGATACACGATAGGATGGAGGGATGATCCCACAGGACTAACTTCTGTATAGTCAAACAGTCATTATCGCCAGGGAGAAGTTCATTAGAAAAAGGCTGTAAATGATACACGGCACCTTGTCTGTTACCTGGGGTGGGGAAATTCAGTCTTGACTGTTGTCAAGGTTCAGTTCCACACAACGTTTTCCATTAAGCTCCGACTTCATATAAATGAGGTTTGTGCGTCACCACGGTATCCGTACCAAATTAGAAATGGTCCAGGGTGGTCCAGTCCACGGCATCGTGGGTTCAAGGCCCACTATTTCTCCATGTCTCCCCTCTGTCCATTAAAGCAAGTACATTGTTGACATCTCCCCAGAGACACCATGGCCTGGTGGAGGTCTGTATGGAGAAAGTAATGTCATTGTAACACTAGGCCACTGATAACGCCTAATTGCATTGGTGTTTCCTCTTACCTTGCAGCCGCCCGTAGAGGGTTTTGTTGTTTCTTTTCTAAAGCACTCTACTTATATAAAGGAGGGGAAAAGGCTAAGTGTCGGGTTAGCGTTTCACTTGGCCCTTGAGATTTTTCTCTAAATGATTTAATGTGTTGGTGTCAAAGCGGTTGACATCTTTTCCCATTCTTTGTATTGCGGCCACAGGTCTGTCTTAGGACCTATACTGCGACTTCAGCCTGTCCCCTATAACCTTTTTTTCACTCAATATTTCATGCATCCCTACTACTTAGCAAAGGGAAGGCATTGCATTGTATATCGACTTGGCCAGTATTGAAATTAGCGTAGCCAGGACAACCAAGTGTTAATTGGTCAGAAACACATCAGCTGATGACTGATCGCTCCAATCACGTCAGTTTGTATACCTGTCAGTTATTTTAATACCTTTTTTGTAGATGGCTGTGTGTTGCTTTTCATTTTTTCCTATATAGTTTGCTTTTGGTTTTTAAATTCCGTCTATGTATTTATGCATACTAGTGCAAGGAGTTTGGATAGTAGCTTTTCTGTGCTTTACATCATAACACACTGCTTGTTATCTGAAATGATTCTTGTTGGAGACTCTGAGTGGGAACATATGCAAATCTACACATTTCAATACTGATGCTATAGTGACAAAATTACTACAAAGAAGTGACACTAGAAGTCAAGGCTTTTTAGTTTGAGTTTGATTGTAATGGCCTCAGAAGACCTCGGTTGCATGGCCCTTTTGACCATTTGATTCCTTCAATCAAATGTTATGTGCTTGAAAACTTGTAGTCTTTCACTTTGAATAAAATGTTTGGAAGAGGGAGGTGTGTGAACATCTGACCAATCACAGTATGAGAATTTAAGCAGAAATACCAGATCTGCAAAAGAGACTGCACCTTTGTCTTTCCTTTCCGAAAAACCTTCCTGGTCAACTTTTTTGGAGGCGTGGTGGTCTTAGAACTTTTTCCGGAGGTGTATATCATGTCGGCAAACTGCTTCAACCCACCTGTCAAAGGACAACCCCCCTGCCAAACACACCAAATTTACCGAATCAAGACCATGCCCCCACTTTCAAGTGGAGACTGAGGGGGCCATTGCAAAACCTTGATTATGTGTTGCTGATAACATTTCTTTGTCGATTTTGAGGTGTGCTTTGAGTAATTTACTTGTTGGAAAGCCCAGTTTCAGCCTTCTGGCAAAGGCAACCAGATTTTGTGCTCAAGTGTTTTGGTATTGAATAGAGTTCATTATGCCACTGACCTTAACCAGAGCCCCTGGACCAATGGCAGCAAAACAGCCTCAAAGATCCATCACCATATTTTACTGTGGGTATAAGGTGCCGTTCTTTATATGCAATACCCCTTCGTCACCAAACATCACAATGGTGTGTGTGTATGTGGCTGAAAAGCTCATTTGACCTTAACACATGATTCAAGTCGTAACTCCAGTGTTGCTTGGCAAAGTTCAGATGCTGGGATTTGTGTTGGTCTGGAAGTTTTTTTTGTGGAACTCCTTTAAACAGCTTCTGTGCATGGAGGTGGCATCTCACTGTGGATCTTGAAACGGTGAAACCCCAAGATTCAACCAAACTATGCAGTTGTAAAACTGTGATCTTTGGGCTCCTCTTTGACTCTCTCATCACCCTCACTATACTTGGGGGCACCGTGCTGATGCGTCCTCTTACTGGCAAATTTTTGACTGTTCCATGCTTTTCAAATTTCTTTACCATGGCCCTAATTGTGCCGGCTGGTATAGGAGCTCTCTGTTTTCACCCATTTTTATGGATGACAAAAGGATTTTATCCGTGTTACCACATATTTATGCCCCAGGGAAATAGGAAATGGTCATGGATAGCAAGAAAGTTTTATTTATAGTATTCTTCAAGGGTGCCAATTTTGCTAACTTTGTTTTTGACAGAATAATCTTTCCAGAAAATTAAACAACACTTTTTCAGGAATGTTTTTATTAAAAGAATAGTCAGCAAATTCTCCAAACATTTGAGCAAAATTTTAATAATTATACTATATATGCTGCCTCTTGGTGATGTAATCCGGAATCACAATGTCAATTTTCACTGTTATGCAGATAATACAAAGTAATATATTTCGCTGAAGCATGGAGAAGCCCCAAAATTTGCTACTTGGGAAGTATGTGTTTCAGATATTAGGAAGTGGGTGACAGATCTTTTTGCTTTTAAACTCAAGAAAAACAGAAATGCTTGTTTGAGCTTTGTTGGCAGATTTTTGTGTGAAACTCGACAGCTGCATGGTCGTATCCCAAAAAATGGCAACAAATCTCAGCATCTCCTTTGACCTTGACCTCTCCTTTGATTAACATATATAATATATCTTAAGATTGGCTTATTTTCATCTTTGAAACTTTGCAGAAACTTTCAATGAAAAACTGATCCATGCTTTTGTTAATTCTGGTTTAGATTACTGCAATGCGCTTCTTTCCGGTTACCCTGATAAGTCAATAAATAAACTTCAATTTATGCTGTACACAGCTGCTAGGATCCTATCAAGAACCCAAAAAATGTAACACATTACTCCAATACTAGCCTCTTTACACTGGCTGTCTGTTAGGGTTAGGGCTGATTTTAAGGTTTTATTGTTAACCTATAAATCAATACATAGACTTTCTCCTACTTACCTCGCTGAAATGATCCAGCCATACATACCTACTCGTAACCTTAGACCGCAAGATGCAGGCCTTTTAATTGTACCTCTAATTTCTAAACAGTCGGAGGCTGGGCCTTCTCTCATAGAGCTCCACTAATGTGGAATGATTTGCCAATTAAGGTTGGAAATGCAAATTCAGTGCAAACTTTCAAGTGTGTATTAAAGACTCTCCTCTTCAGCCTGGTCTATGATTTAGTGTAGTCTGGCACTGGGGCGTAAAGGTGACCAGAAAGGCTTGATACTGGCCAGCCTTACTGTCTTGTCAGTTGGGCTCTCATCATCAGTGGGATGTCCTCCCACCAATTTCATTTGGGGGGTGGAGTCACTGGCTTGTTGTCTCTTTGTTTTGCACTGTTGCAATTGGGCTGTACTCTGCTGGCAATACTCAGCTGTTATTCAGGGTGGTTGCGGTTGGTGGGTGTCACTTTGGTTGATGCATGGCAGTGTGGTTGGATTGATTTTCTGCCTGATGGGCCCTGTCCAGGGCCTCCCCCGATAGGGCCACAGTGTCACTGGACCCCCTGTTTCAGCCCCAAGGTCTTACGCTGCTATATTATTGTGCTGGGGCAGTAGTGTCCGCTCTCCTTCTCCACTATAAATCCTTGTAGATCCAAGGATATGCATTTTCTGCCGTTTGTCCGCCAGATACGTCAAACTCGTTGCGTTGCGCCGGAAGTCATTCATTGTCAATGAAGCAGTCCGAAACAATGCGTTGGAAATGTCGCAGTGGTCTGCGTTGCATTCCAGATGCCGCATGCGTTCAATATTTTTAACTCTTGCATACTTTTTGCCATACACGCAAGATGCAACCGGAAGTCTGAAATGTTTAAGGAATTATTTTGTTGTATATTCCTCAATGACTTCTCAATGAGGTTATATAGACACACACACACACACACACACACACACACACACACACACACACACACACACACACACACACACACACAGGTGCTGGTCATATAATTAGAATATCATTAAAAAGTTGATTTATTTAAGTAATTACATTCAAAAAGTGATACTGGTATAATGTCTTCAGTCATTCCACATAGACTGATATTTCAAGTGTTCGTTCCCTTTAATGTTGATGATTATAACTGACAACTAATGAAAACCCCAGTATGTTCATCTGGCACAGCCAGAAGAGAACTTGTCACCTCACTGAGCCTGGTTCCTCTCAAGGTTTCTTCCTAAATTTGGGCCTTCTTAGGGAGTTTTTCCTGGCCACTGAAATTCAACACTACTGTTGTTTGCTCCTTGGGGTTGAAGGCTGGGCGTTTTGTAAAAGCAACTGCTGATGTGGTTTATGGCTGGGTGTTTTGTGACAACTGCTGATGTAAAAAGGGCTTTATATTGATTGATTTGATGTGTATTATATTCATGTTTGCTCACTTTCTTGAGGGGTGCCAATATATCTAAAGTTGACTGTGTGTTAAGAAGGTAAACCAGCCATGAAGTCATGCACCTGGTCATTAAGTGTTCAGATACACTGTGGCATTTAAATAATTGGTATTAGTGGGCATTATTGGGCACCTTCCAATATAATGTTTTGGGGATTAGCCACCAAATTCACCAAACAAACGCTATGAGAGTTGAACAGATTAAAAAACTATGTATTTTCTCTCCTCACTAGCTAGTATCATCGGACACTCCAGGAGGAGCAGGACCTGTGTCACCAGTGCTCCCTCCTCCCCCTGCAGAGGTCCGGCCCCCTCCATCACCCCCTCCTCCTCCTCTCCCGCCTCCACCCGTGGAGAGGACCGGGGGCATCGGCGACTCCAGGCCCCCATCCTTCCAGTACGTACAACGCGCACGCACACACACACACATGCACGCACACACATGCACGCACAGTCAGAATAATATCAGTGTCCATCTCGATTTTTCAGTGTATTTAGTGTGTTCTGACAGGATACCATAATCAATCAAGCTATCGTGTTACCTACTGTTAAATACTGTGGCCCATTTCAACATGATCTTACCCTCCCATTGACCACGAGCACCTGTTCTGGGAACAGGTTTCAGTGCATTGTGTCTGTTTAGATCGTAATACAGTGTTTAATGACGTCCCGCTCGTCACTGAGTTTGACTGGTGCAAGGGCTGGCACAATTTACCTGTGCTTACAATGGTTATGGTGAAGACGATCATTAAACCTTGTAAATGCTAAGTAGTCCAATGTTTTTTTAAGCATACGTTGGGCTCACTCATCGCTCCTTCCAACAAGGAAGTGGAGTAACTGACAAAAGCATCTCATTGGCGTGTGAAACTTCTTCCCTGTGCGCATTTGTAAAAGGAAGCATTAAAAATGAAGCGGAATGATAGAACAAAATTAGAAAGCAGTGAAGCAAAGTCATAATCCAACGTGTTCCGAAGACACTGTGCGGGGTAATTTGGCATCAAAGTGGACAATATTAAATATGCCATTGATCATGCTGCCTCTTAAAATGCTCTGATCTCCTGAAGTAACTGTCATTTTCCTCCAATACTTCAATTGGGACCATATCCTTGAAGGTACAGACCCGCTAGCAATTCAGTACAGACTAAAGTAACTGCTTCAAGTCAGGTAAAACACTATTTAATCCCAGCTTTACTTGGCCTGATTCACTGCTCCCGTTTCATAGAGGTTGTATTGTTATGGCGTTATTTGTCCGTTTAGGTTGTAATGTGATCTGCGTTGTATATTATTAGGGGCTAATGTGTCAGGTTCTATTTGTAGTTTATTAGGTAATGAATGTGACACCTCTTTCTGACCTCTTTAACTGCTCTGCTGCAGTTCACGCCTAGTCCCTTGGTAGGCTGAGCTAAAGACAAACACGCAGCACGTTTCGGGAGAGTGACTGGAAATAATTCAATGACTGGAGTACATTTCCAGCTTTAATTTGAGTGTATGTTAATTTTTATCAGATTAACCGTTTATATTTTTAACACAAAATGTTTGTACTGCTGGCATAAGCAAGTATTTGAATTATCACAAAGTATATTTCATTGTGTAAGGATCTTCTCTACAGTGTACATTTTAGGACTACCCCTCTTCTGACTGAAATCCATATTATGTTCCTCTTTCAATATATTCACTAGGATATTACAATTAGAAAGCTTGCCACCGGCGCTGCAAGCGAAAGCATGAAAGTCCAGAATATTTTGTATGAATATTAAATCTTGATTACTGCCCATTAGCGATGTAATAATGAGTATTCACAACAGTTGTAATTCATTCCTTCATTAGGGAAAGGACATGAGGTTCTGCAGTGAGACAGTCATTGTAGATGCCTTAAAGGCATGGCTTTTGTTGTAGTATGGTGAAGACATTGTTAAGCCAAGCCTTCCCTCCATATCCGATATGACACCGCCAGCCATGTCGAGTGAGAAAAAGTTTTCCTGTAATTCTATCGTGATCGCTGAACAAGAAAACAAATGAAGATACATTAAATATATATTTAGCAACAGTAAGATTTTGGAGGAAAATCTAGTTGGTTTCTGTCTTGTATAACTCTAACCCTGGTATGTTTACCACTGTTTAAAAGTTTGGGGTTACTTGAAAAAATGTATTTGTTTTTTAAAGAAAAGTAACAGTTGTTATTGTATCAATGTCATTCACAATTGGCTAATACGCTGTTAAAACAGCCAGTGGCAAAAGCCCTACAGTTTATAAATGCTATTTGTGGTGAAGGTAAACTTAATAAGAAACGTTACTAAGTTTGATGCACTGTTTAATGGTGTCAAGCAACGTATTACTGGCATTTCAATCGGCCAGTGGCAAAAGTCATACAGTTCATAGATACTAAACCTAATAATATACGTTACTCAGTAAATGGTTATTGGTTTCTACCGAAATATTCAAACAAATATTCAGTGTGAATATAACTATATACTGACACCCAGCAAACCCTCTGTGGCGTAGTCTCTAAAGATACAGCCTTTCGTGTGGTTGCTCTGGGTTAGAGTTCTCGAGAGGGCGGCCACCATCGACGCATTCTGTTGCGTGCCGGCTGAACTAGGCTTGCCTGTTTTTTGCTTGAGCAGCGTATATAAACATAAAAATCAAAGTATCTATACAATATCGTCAAAAAAAGAATTGTGATTTTGCATTAAATCGTTGTATCGGCAGAGGACTAACCCCTATATAGCACTGCAGGTTTTGTGAGTGCAGTTCACCTCTCTCCTGTCAATGTGTGTCATTTGCTGTTGATATGCCAAAACAAGAAAACTAATGTTTTTTTCTTCAGCTGAATAAGGTGCTAACAGTTTAAATGGTTTTGGCTGTTATATTTCCATGGCTGTCTCAATCTGAAACAGCACTAGTAACATTGTTGTTATACTTAAATCTTTTAAATATTTCTTCATTTGTATAGACTTGACAGTATTCCATAAATTAGTGAACAATTTTGGCTGAAAGGTTTGATTTTAATTTTGAGTTTAAAATTAAGCGAATGAACAACATGCCATTTTGTCCAAGTCAACCAAAGGTACCATTAATAATGGAAGGCACTTAATACACTTAATATTAGATCTGTTGTGATGCTGTAAATAAGGTCTTACCAGCATGGATAGACCCTACTTGTCTTCAGATGATGGTGTACTTACTTGCCCAAATGTATTGTGAAGGTTGCAAGTTTGTCAGACTTATTTTGTGGCTGGCAAATATTGAGGTTTCTTATTGACTCATCAGTGCTATTTACGAACGTTAAGCTAAGGCTATGGGAATGGTGCTTTTATGTTGAATTAGACTTTGTTGGCTATATACCATTGGTTTCCAAAATGAGAACGCAGTAGCAGAAAATAAATCCAGAAAATCAAACTCATTGGAATTCTACACTTCCTATAAATGCAACATTTGTTTGTGTCAGTACCTCAGAGTTTCTTGCACTTCATCTTGACCGTGTGCAGAGAATACAAAGGAAATGCCAGTGACCTAAAGTGGGGGAGGGCAAACTAACACGGGAGCCACATCACCCCATTTGGTTGACATCAGGACTTTGAAATTAAATGGAGGGCCACACATTAGTTTTGGAATTTGTTAATCCTGACTGAGTAACTGAATGCCTAAAGAGCAACTCTTAGGCCATGCCAATGAATTGGTCAACCGCTAGTGTCCACAGTATGCCCCGGGGTAGTAACCCATAGAATAAGAAATGTTTCACATTAATAATTAGGTCAAGTACATGTCTGACTCTTTAATGCCATCCAATTGTAAATACAAGCAGATGAGGGGTAATATGTTACAGTATACAATTTCAACCACACAAAACAACAACCCTGAGTAGTACTGTACAATGAATAGAAACCATGTATCTTTTTTAAAATGTTTTGGTCACAACCAAAGTAACGTCACCATACTCTGTTGCTTCACCCATGACAAGGCTCAGATCAGGAGCAATGTAGCCTACATGTTTGTATTCTGTCAATGGACCTCCTGTGTAACCCTAACAAAACGCAGCAACCATGTGTGATGTAGTAGCCTTCAGGTAAGCATTCCACTACAGCTTTACAGATTATGCAGAAATAGATTTAAATCACTTGGAAATGCACAAAATGTGGTTTTAATTAGTACATTTTCATGCAGCTCAGGTCACACTAAAATGCAAAAAATACTACAATATTCACATTTGCATTTTGTATGTTTTTGTGCCAAGTGAAAATTAAACTGCTGGGCTGTGTTTACACTTTAGTGACTTGTGTAATTTTGGTTTGAAATGTAGCCACGTGTTTTTGTCTTATTTAATTTATAATGTTGAACTTATTTCAGAATAGAGGAGTAGTCTCCCCAGACTAATACACCAGATATTGAAAAACTGACAGAGGTAGACATCACACTCTTAGCCTTGAGGAAATAAAATATATTGAGCATTCCACAAGTATTTGGACAGTGACACAAGTTTTGTTGTTTTGACTCTGCTTTTCCAGCACCATGGGTTTGAAACAACACAGTGACAACAGTGTTAGACTGTCAGCTTTTATCTGAGGTTATTTTTATCTATATCAGCTGAACCATTTAGAAATAACAGCACATAGTCTCCTGATTTAAGGATACCATTTGGGCAGTTGGCTTTTCTCTTATTGGGTATATGTGTTGGTTTCTTAAGTGCGTGTTCAAGAGAGCTGCCATTATCTTTTCTTGATTCTAGCCTTTCCATTTGGAATTAGTTGCTGATGTCTTCCAGTCATGATGCAGATAAATTAGAGAGACAGGCGAAACATTAGGGGTGCCGAGATGAACTATTTCATACACCACAAAGAAAGAAAGCACTGGTGACCTTGTAGACCAAGAAGTCGTCTGTAGCGGATGACTGAATGGACGCCCGTAGCGGATGACGGAATGGACGCCCGTAGCGGATGACGGAATGGACGCCCGTAGCGGATGACGGAATGGACGCCCGTAGCGGATGACGGAATGGGCGCCCGTAGCGGATGACGGAATGGGCGCCCGTAGCGGATGACGGAATGGGCGCCCGTAGCGGATGACGGAATGGGCGCCCGTAGCGGATGACGGAATGGGCGCCTGTAGCGGGTGGAATTCCAACTGTGTCTCAGACTATTCTTCCCTTCTCTATATGCAGTCCGAACGCGGCAGGCAGTGTGGAGAACCTGGACGACCAGACGGAGACTGAGTCGGTGGTGTCCTTCAGGAGAGAGCGGCCCCGGCTCAGGGAGGCCATGGAGCCACATGGTGAGCATCCTGGCATGACGGAGCAGTGCTGGCTAGAGCTTGTGTTGGATTTGGACATGCATAAGAAAAGGATTTCTGTTGGCCAATGTTTGACTCCCTGTCAATAAAAAAAAATGTGTCTGCCGAACAGATTCAATTAGTAATGACAATGACACAAAAGCGTTTCTCCCTCTGGTGCCTCAGGGCCGCGGATGAACGGCCAGACCCGTATGGAGCGCCACCTAGCGGGATACGAGAGCGCTACCACGGTGATGAGCAGTGAGCTGGACACCACCAGCTTCTGTGACTCAGAGGACGACGACACCATGAGCCGGTTCAGCAGTTCCACGGAGCAGAGCACGGCGTCCAGGCTGCTCAAACGCCACCGCAGGCGCCGGAAACAGCGCCCCCCCAGGCTGGAAAGGGTAAAGGCGGATTTTCATTTTAAAACAATTTTTCTCACGTATTTTGACTGAAATGGTTGAATTCTGCTCTTTTAATGTACATCGTGGCAACGTGCTGCGTTTTGACCTGTTTCCACATGTCTTGACACAGGCGTCATCGTTCAGTAGCGTGACGGATTCCACCATGTCCCTGAACATCATCACGGTGACGCTCAACATGGGTCTGTAACGTTGCTGTTCCTCAACATCGCTTTCCTGACCCTTCCAACTTGTTCTATGACCTTTTTACCTTTTTTTCTCTTCATTTCACACCCTTAATCTAACCTGTAGCCTGCTGGTCTTAGAAAGCAAAAATGAAAAAATCACCAGTCGCTCCCTAAATGTCATTGAAGTCCTGTCCTTGTGACCTTGAAACCAGTCTGATCTTTCAATACCTCATTCTGGAAAGAAAAATGAAATGCAAGTGCAGTGGTCAGGTTATGGAAAGTCACCTCTCCTGTGCCTATGTGCCCTATGACCTTTGTAGGCCCAGGTCAAAATGGCATTTGGTGCTCAGGTCTCACCACCTGTTCCTCTCCACACAGAGAAGTACAACTTCCTGGGTATCAGTATCGTGGGCCAGAGCAACGAGCGGGGCGACGGGGGCATCTACATCGGCTCCATCATGAAAGGAGGGGCGGTGGCCGCAGACGGACGCATCGAACCAGGGGACATGCTACTACAGGTGGGTGCGTGGATGTGGGTGCGTGGATGTGGGTGCGTGGATGTGGGTGCGTGGATGTGGGTGCGTGGATGTGGGTGCCTGTGTTTTGGGTGTATGCATATTTGTTTGTGATGGAGGCGTTACTGGTCCCAACAGGACGTCTCTAGATTGCCTTTTATAACAGGTATGAGCACTTTTGGGTTTAGGTGAATGACATCAACTTTGAGAACATGAGTAATGACGACGCGGTCCGCGTGCTGAGGGAGATCGTTCACAAACCAGGGTGAGTGGCACATTGGAGCAGCGCCTCGCCAAGTCAGTTGTTTGTCGGCCTGAGGTGTCTGGTTGGTTGACATAGTTACACTAACCCCCCCCCCCCCTTCTCTCTCTAAGGCCCATCATCCTGACAGTGGCTAAGTGCTGGGACCCCTCACCTCAGGGCTACTTCACCCTCCCACGCAGTGAGTGTTGGGCTTCATCTCTAACACAGGCCCTCTGTCCATTCCTGTTGTCCTACGAACTGTCAACGGAAGCATGATTCAGATAAACAAATGAGATCTGTGGCCTCCCTGTCTCTTTCTGTAGACGAGCCGATCCGGCCCATCGACCCGGCGGCGTGGGTGAGCCACTCTGTGGCCCTGACGGGGGTCTACCCTCCCTACACCGGCAGCTCTGCCCTCAGCACCATCACCTCGTCGTCCTCGGTCACCGAGACAGAACGTCAGTACTCCAATACGTCTGTTTTTTTTCCCTTTGTGGCCCTCCTCTCTTCAACTCCCTCTTGTATCAGCTCTCCTCGGTCCCTGTCTACTTAACGGTCTTTTACTTTCTTTCGGGCTCCCTGTTGGTTTTCTTTGGCTCTGCCGTCCTTCCTGTCTAACATCTTTAATTTGACCAGCTTGTATCCATCCTTATGTCTTGTGCCAGACCTTCTAAACCTGAAACAGGAAGCACTGTCCATATGTCTTTCTCCTCTAGACTGCAGTGTTTTGTGTGTGTAATGATGTCTTTCCCTGCTCTTGTTTGGGTCCCTCCAACAATCCATCTGTATCCCTCTTCTCCTTTTCTTTCTAGCCATTGTCTTTTATTTCTCTCCCTCTTGATCTCACGACATACAGTCCCCTCCAAATGTATTGGAACTGCAAGACAAATTACTTTGTTTTTGTTGGTCACTGAAGACATTTGGGTTTAAGATCAAAAGATGAGTATGACGCAAGAGTTCAGAATTTCAGCTTTCATTTCCTGGTATTCACATCTAGATGTGTTAAACAACTTAGGACATATCACCGTTTGTATTAGACCACAGCATTTTAGGTGAGCAAAAGTATAGGAACAAATAATCTTCAAGTAAATAACATTTAATATTTGGTGGCATAACCCTTGCTTGCAGAAACTGCCTCAAGCCAGTGACCCATCAACATCACCAAACTGTTGCATTCTTCATTTGTGATGCTATTCTAGGCTTTGCTATGCCCAATGTTTGTCATATGGCTCTGGTTGATTTTCCTTATTTTCTCAGCTTGAGAATGGCTTGCTTTTCTCCCATAGGCAGCTCTCTGGTCTTCATGTTGGTTTATCCTCTTTAACAAGAAATGCAGTCATTATAGGATTAAACCAAGGATGGAAACTTAGACTAGTCATGCAGAGCTATTTAATGTTTGAACAATCAACCTAATAGACAACACCTGTGAAACAAGAAACATTTGTCAGTCACATGTTCCAATAGTTTTACTCACTTGAAAAATGGGTGGGTTCAATCAAAGGGTGGTATGTCCTGAGTTGCATAACACAGCTAGATGTGAATACCAGGAAATGAAAGCTGAAATTATGAACTATTGTCTCATGCTCATCTTTTAATCTTAAACCCAAATGTCTTCAGTGAACAACAACATCAAAGGAGTTTGCCTTACCGTTCCAATACTTTTGGAGGGGAATGTATCTTCAATCCCCTCTCATCCCTCATTTTCTGTCAAGGTTTCGATGACTTCAACTTGTCCCTCCACTCTGACATGGCGTCGGTCGCTAAGGCAATGGCGTCCCCTGAGTCGGGGCTTGAGGTCCGGGACAGGATGTGGCTGAAGATCACCATCCCCAACGCCTTCCTGGGTGAGTTATAGGACCAGGTTAAAGGTCGGGCACAATAAAGAGAATATCTTAAAGGTGACTTGGTCTTAAAAGGACATGTACTTTATCAATTTAACAGAAAATAGCTTCTTTAACCTGTTTTGTTACTGTTTATATACACTGTCAATCCACCATTTGATGCTTATTCTTAATTGTTTGAATAAGAATAAGAAGTGCTAGTTCACCCATTTGTACAGCTTCTTTCCAAAAATAAGTCCTGTTAAATTAGGGAGCTGAGGAAAATGGAAAGGCCCAAATCTTAGTTATTTTAATGGAGCGCTCCGGTGCATTTTAATACTAGTGGGAGTAACTTCTCAACGTCATCGACGACTCGCCCAAGGCACATGCGTTTTCTGTTTCTAGAATGCGAAAGGAGCACAACATAGTTTTCGACCTGAAGGCCTCCGTGTACAGGATGGTAACGTGTTTGTCCTCGGTACTCAGGCTCAGATGTGGTGGAGTGGCTGTATCACCACATCGAGGGCTTCCAGGACCGCCGCGAGGCCAGGAAGTACGCCAGCAACCTGCTGAAGGCCGGATTCATCCGCCACACCGTCAACAAGATCACCTTCTCAGAACAGTGTTACTACATCTTCGGAGACTTCAGCGACTGTGAGAACTGTGAGTCCCGGCCCGGCGGGCCAGACACCTTGGTGTCAAACACTACAGAAAATACATCAGGGAAAATGGCCCACATTACTGAAGTTTGTTTGAGGTGATGTCCGTCCAAAGACAAGGAAGGTGTCATGTATGGTTTAGTAGGAAGACCAGAATTTCTTTAATTGTCAATTACAATTTTGAAATGAGTCAAACAGGTTTACAACTAAGATCTGACTCAAATAGGCCTTCAGCCTGACTCGTTCTTAAACCAGTTAAACAGGACCGTTTCCCCCCCATCTCCTCAGACATGGCCAACCTCTCCCTGAACGACAACGACGGCTCCAGCGGGGCCTCCGACCAGGACACTCTCGCCCCGCTGCCCCTTTCAGGAGCCACGCCCTGGCCCCTGCTGCACTCCTTCCCCTCCTTCCAGTACCCACACCCCTACTCCAACCAGCCCCCGCCCTACCACGAGCTGTCCAGCTACAGCTTTGCCCCGGGCAGCACTGGCACCGGCAGCCAGCACAGCGAAGGTAAGACCGCGAGACATTGAAACTGCATTACCGAATCAAACTGGCGGTTTCCGACCTGTTTATCCCCGTTCTGAACCGTGACCTCCCTCACCAGGGAGTCGGAGCAGCGGGTCAACGAGAAGTGAGGGCGGTGAGAGGAGGCGAGGCAGTAAGGGAGGTCCGGGTGGCACCGCGGGGGGAGGAGGAGAGAAGTCCCCTTCTGGGGGGGGAGGAGGAGGAGGAGGGGGTGGGGACGGGGCGGACTCTCGCTCAGGAAGTGGCAGCGAATCGGAGTACTCCGTCCGCAGCAGCCTGAGGCGGGGCCATGGCTCGGCCACGCCCAGCGAGCACAGCCACTCCTCCCAGCGTTCGCATCACCGCATGCCGCCGCCCCCGCACATGTCCCCCTACCCCCCCGGAATGCCCCTCCCCTACAACCCCATGATGCTCATGATGGTGCCGCAACACCCCCACATGGGACCGCTGAACATGGGACACCCCCACCAGCATTCCTCGGTCCCCATGCACCCAGGCATAGGCCCCTCTCCTGTCCCTGGGGGACCACCCGGGGCCCCCCCGACCCGTGACCTGGGCTCTGTGCCCCCCGAACTGACGGCCTCACGCCAGTCTTTCCACCTTGCCATGGGCAACCCCAGCGAGTTCTTTGTGGATGTCATGTAATCTGATGACATCTGTGTGTGTGTTTGTGTGTGAGGTAAGTGACCATTGGTCTTCTGAAGACTGAGCACTACAGTCTCGAGTTTGGTGGTAACTAACTCCTGGTGTGATGAGGCACTCTGTCCTAGTCTGGGAAGAACAGGGTTCAGAAAGCTTTTGGCGCTGTGTCATTAAAGACATGAAATGCTTAACGTAGTGGCATATTTTGAAGTTGCCCCAAGTCCCCCACAGCTTTCCACCTAACTGAACACCAAATATGCTGCTTGACTCATCGGAAAGCTCCTCTTCTTTGGTTTAAGCCTACAGGTTTCCATCTCACACACTCCGTCTGTGAAGCTGTTCTGTGTTTTTCAACTGATGTAGTTATTAGCATCGTGTTTGTTTTTCTCACTGGTACTGCATGCTTTCCTGACCAACTGGCTATGAGGA
>JACXGJ010001554.1:0-80914 GCA_016801105.1 Esox niger | reverse complement strand
GCCTCACTGGGAGGATGTAGAGGGGGGTGGGACACAGCAGGCCTCACTGGGAGGATGTAGGGAGGGGGGGTGGGACACAGCAGGCCTCACTGGGAGGATGATGCCGCCCTGGGTAAAGAAAACCTGCAGGAGGAACAAAGCACAAATAAAAATCAGATTTAACTTGGGATTGAGAGATGATGGGCCTTCAACGGAAAGTTGGAAATAAAATGTATTAATAGGCACAATATAAGGCTAAAATCACAGACATAATGAGGATATTGCCATTACCTCTGTAGTCTCTGCACTAGTTCAGATACCAGGGAGTCAGATATGCCAGGATACGACTTTTCTGCAAGCAAAACAGCTTCCCTCAGCTCGTCCAAAGCCTCTGGCTTGCCATTAGTTGCCTCAACCTGCTTATCTTTTAACTGAAGGGAAGGAGAGACAGTTTCCTGGTAATCATATTATAATTGTGTAATTATATCTTCAGTAAGTACAAGATAAAGATGATCCTGAATAACTTAAGTGTCGGACAGATATTTCCGGATTTCTAGGAAATGAGGTATAATGACGAAATACATTTTAAAAAATCATTAACAGCAGCTTGTCTGTGTTGGAATGGTCTAGGTGTAAACCAGTTATAAAACCAATTCAGAGCAGCTGTGGATAAGACTCAGGATCTTTAGACGGCCAAATGGAAATATCCAGAGCTTTTTTAAGCTTCTGCTCATGGTTGGCCAAAACAGAACAGAGCAATTAGGTAAATTGCACAGGAAGTCTGGAGAAGTTAAATGACAGTACATCATTTAAACCATCACTGTAGGCTCCTCCCAAACACTGCACAACTCAGGGACAATAGCATGATCAGTGTTCTTCCAGATATTCATTCAGCTATGTTAAGTTTATCAAACAAGCACAGTTCTTCAGAGCACAACACAAGCCCCAGCATGCATCTCTCAGTAAGGCAGGCAAAACATCCTGACAGTCAGATCACAGTAGAATAAATATTTATTGGTAGACCGCTTACTGGACAGATCATCCTTCTTACTGCCGCTGATTGGCCAACTAATCCACCTCAGGCGTATGACATAACTCCATTGCCTTTTTAATGACCTTGAAATATAGCCAAATTGTTTTCATTGGACACGAATATTAGCAGAATATAACAAGTCAAGATGAGTAGGAGTTAACAGAATTAAGTGTAAAATTAACTTGAACTAGACACTTATACCTTTAGGTGAACGTTATACCGAAACACACATCCCAGGATGTCAAAAGATATAAAGGTAAAATTAGCAGAAATACATTCTTACCTCAGTAAACAAAGGCAAAATTATATCGGACCAGCTCTGTGACAAAGGTCTCTTTGGACTGTCTTGCATCTGAAAAACAATTAATACAATCAAACCTTCTACACTGTTGGCTCAGGAAATGAGCAAAGACAAGCTGAAAGTCCGTGTTCTGAACGCACAACATGACCACATCCAGAAACCACATCCCCAAACACCTCTGTTTGGTTAGACTGTGATGCATACCAAAAGGAGAAAGCATGAGAATATGAATGTACAACTATGCCTCTGTAGCATTCGGGGTGAAATGCATTTCTCCAGACACCTTTTGTACTACAGTTGACAGTGTTGTTATTCCCGTAACTAAATGGGAGCCGTCACCTTGTTCCGGTCCAGCTCGTCAGGCTGGGCGGCTCCATTCTGCCACTTCTTGGGGTCCTTCTCCCTGATGGTGTTAAAGATCCAGTCATCGTTCCCAGAGTTGTTCCCTCCAGATGCTTGGCCATCTTGCTCCCTGAAAACACGTTGAGAGAATGTTTAGACAACCTCCCAGGGGGGACACCCTGGTACGTGCACATATCGGTGAACTGTTCAAAACACAATCTGGTAAACGACTCCTGTTTGAACAGAGAAATGAATGGCCCCCATCTGCTGATTGACACAATCAAGAGGAAGGATGAAGGGATCAACGGAGGATGACATACGAGTCGGACTCATCTTCGCTGGATTCCTCTTGAGACTGCTCTGCTTTCCACCTTTTGTACTTCTCCACTAGCTCTGAAAGATAGGACGTCTTTTTGGCGTGCCGGATGATTAACTTGTGTTTGAGCAGCTCTTTGGCAGTTGGCCTCTGGGGAGCATAGGTGTAAATATTGGATGTGTTCATTATTAGCATAGTTGTCAAATTGACAGAGAGGGTTATCTTTCTGGAAAGAATAGTTAACGGAATGAGTAAAGTAAGCTGTTTCTCCCCAAACTCCACTTACAAAGCTGGGCTCTTTGTTCAAACAGGCTTCTATGAATTCTTTGAGAGGTTTGCAGTAGTTTCCTTCCAGTGTAGGCGGGTTGTTCTTTGGGATGAGGAATAAGACTTTCATAGGGTGGAGCTCTGAGTGTGGCGGCTCTCCTTTTGCCAACTCTATGGCTGTTATGCCGAGTGACCATATATCCGCCTACAACACAACAACCACAAAGAAACATCAGCCCCACTACAAAAATCCTAGGAAATATAAAAAGGGGGTTATGTAAGTTAACCAATACAGATATTTTAACACATAATAACAGTAATAAATAATGCAGAACTAATTGCAGATTTTTTTTGTTAAATGCTGATTTTTTTGTACATAAACAAAAAATAGCTAAATGCAGATTTTTTTTATATACACAAATAAGCACATAACACCATTCCTAACCAGTAGAAAGGCCAGAATAATTAGGGCTATAGTGAGCCTGTAAAAGACCTTTTAAAGAACTGATGTAAAACTCATGGTGTGTCTAGTTTGTTGCATGGTGACTCATACATGTTGCGGCCGTTCCTAATGTTTTAGGTGACATTTCTGCCCTTGTGCTGTGCTGTGCACAAGTCTTTACACGGATCACAGCAAGTCACAGAGCTCAGGCTCCCACTGCATGACTCTACACAGCATCACAATGGAATTAAGTGGAATTAAAAACTAATAATTGGACAACTATGAAAATCAAAGTAGGCATTGAGAGTTTTTCCACACGTTACCAATGGCCCAATGAAAAGTGTCAAAGTAACATTGAAATAGAGTGAACTCCTGACCTTTGAGTCATATGCAGATTGTTTAATGACCTCAGGTGCCATCCAGAAGGGAGTTCCAACAAACGTGTTCCTCTTTATCTGGGTGTCTGTTAACTGCCCGGCCACTCCAAAGTCTGCCAGCTTCACGTCTCCTTGCTCTGATAGCAACACGTTAGCGGCTGAGGGAACAACAGATTAGGAGATTTACCATAGGGGCCAGTTAAATAACACAGATAGCAATTCACAATAAACCAGATTGACCATAGACTGCTTTAAACAGTACATTTAATATCCCGGTGGATTTTCTTTTCTGAGTGCAGGTATTCAAGCCCTTTTAGGATCTCTCTGAGAATCGTGGCAATTTGGGTTTCATCCAAGGCACCTGGCTCCAACTGAAGAAAGAAAGGGTAGGTTTGACAAAGGGTTTAAATGTACCTTAACTGAAATGCATTACATTAAGACAATATTCCAGAAGAGAATATGACATTTATAACAGCAAAACATACCAAATCCAGAGCTGATCCTCCTCCTAAATATTCCATAATAATCCATAATTTTGAATCCTGAAATCAAAAGAGAGAATCTCTTTTTAAATATTAAATGGTGACTCCATAATACTGTAAAACCTGTAAAGTTATGATTTAGCGTTATACTGGATTAAAGCACAAACTGAAATTACATCTCAAATACTAGACACTGCAAATCTCTCATTTAATGCTAATAATGTTCTCCATTCACACATTATCATTACAATAATTTTCCTATTTATTAAAAATGCATCTTAAGCTGAGCACCTGCGCAATCCCTTCCCTGTGACAGCCAATCAGAGCACAGTACATCTGGCTGCATCGGGGAAGTTGGATAATGGACAATTAGGTCACTTAAGGAAGGAAGCCATAATAGACTAGTGATGCCTGGACCAAGTGCAGTTCAATAATGCAGAACATTAAAAAAAATGCTTTGGAGGAGGAAATGAGGCACTGCTGAATCCCCCACTGCGTTGAGTTTTTGAGGAGGCCTGAGGCTACCTGCAGCACGGTTAAGCTAACACTGCAGACTTGTTTCTCTTGAGGGAGGGCATGATAAGACATTTAGCCTTTTCCAAAGAGGGACAAATCAACTCTAAAATCTATATTTAATGGGAAACAGCAAAAACCGAGAAATCACTTATTGTTCAATGAAAACCAAGAATCTATTAAGACACTTGTTTGGCAAATTTAACAAAGATGAGCAATACAGTTTGTATATAAATAGTACCAGTAGAGGTCCAGACATGTCATGTCATGTCTAAATGTATTGCGATTATCCAGGATCTATATGTCAGTGCGATATAGTACAGGCGCTCCCAGCCGGCCCAAAGGGACACTTATCTCACATGACACATTTAAAACCCACATGAAGTGTACCATTAATAATAATAATAATAATAATAATAATAATAATAATAATAATAATAATAATAATAATAATAATTATAATTATTATTATTAGGCAGCCTGCCTCATTGCAAGTGTCAAGTTTTAGTCCAAAAAATATCAACATTTAAGTCTACCTTTACATCATACTGCTGAGGCTTCAGGCACACTGACCAACAGCTTCATATTTCAGAATTTCTCTCTAACACAAACTAATTAATCTAGGCTAAAACAAGTATTCGAAATTGGAGCAAGCCCACAGTCTATGTAGCCAACTTCAGCTGAAAGTGTCTGAAGCAACTGTAAAATAAAGTCTGTTGCCACAGAGATTAATCTTTCAATACATAATAAAGACATCCTTCATGGTCATTAAGGTTCAATCAAACATCATCCTGTGAATTTCTGGGAAATAAGTTTAAGCACATAATAAATCTTTGAGCACCTGTCCAAGTTGCTATGTAGAAGTGTTAACGTTTTACCATTATCATTAGCTAGCCAGGCAACTAATTGTGGACCAGTGACAACAGTAACGTTACGACAAACGAGTAAGCTGACTTTGTTTGACTTACCTACTTAATATAATAGTAGACCATCTAAGTCTAACAGCTAACAGTGAAATTACTGAAATATAAAGTAGGGATACAGTGTAGAAAGTCAGTTGTCAAATAACGCATCAGCAAAAAAAAAAAAAAAAAAAAAAACTTGTTGGTACCATGGTAATTCATATAAGGTATCCCTTGCCAATTAACTAATTTAACACCAAATGGTTTGTTACATTTTGAAATCAAGGTTCTTTCTGTGAATCACACTCGAAAGTGAAAACACAGAGTCAAAGTGTAGATCTGTTACTGAGTGAAGAAGACTAGGCTCAGGGCAAAGAAATAGAACCGCCAGGTTGTAGGAATACCAGTGTATTGCATTATGCAGGACACATCCAAACACTATGACACAAAAAGACCATTCAGTGTCTTTCTTTAGCCTTATAATAAAGAAAGCAGTCAGTCTCCATGACCTGAATCTCTTCAAGCTTGTGACATGTAGTCTGTGTTGAGAACACAGCAGCCTGCTGCACTGAGCAGCACTTCTCCTCAGAATGGGAGCAGACAGAGCATATCATATGGAAATCATAACACAACGGTATGTGGGGCAGAAGTAATGGCTCGAAGACGTGCACAGGGGAGAACATTCCTACCCCTCCGTCATCATCCTCGGCGTCTTAGGGAGAAAAAGGCTTATGGGGGAGCAGGACATGTTTCAGATGCTGGTGGCCGAACAGGGCAATCCTCATCTTTACAACACACAGCTGGGGAAAGACAACTGTTTGACAATGCCATAAACTTGCACAGCTAACAGTATGGATCTAAAACAGGACAGTATTCTGTGCACTCAGAAACAGTAAAGCATGCTATGTACTCAGAAACAGTACAGTATGCTATGTACTCAGAAACAGTACAGTATGCTATGTACTCAGAAACAGTACAGTATGCTATGTACTCAGAAACAGTACAGTATGCTATGTACTCAGAAACAGTACAGTATGCTATGTACTCAGAAACAGTACAGTATGCTATGTACTCAGAAACAGCTGACCCGGAACAATTAAACACTAAATGACTATCTTGGCAGCAGAAAACTATTGCACCAATGTTTGGAAGTCTAGGAAAAAATATCTGAATAATATATACAAAAACCAAACCGCAACCCCTTTAGATAGACTAGGCCTATGAGTAATAACATAGAAATAGATGGACGAAATAGCGATTCCTTGCAAATTGACTTTTGTGTCTTCTCTATTGGTTTCAGTTGTATAACAGACTGGGTGAGCAAATTGGACTAATTCATTCTTAAGATAGTCTTGACTGTCAAACCACAATCCATTCATTGTGTTTGAACATTAACTAGCAGATGACCTCAAGTCATAGAACTAAGCATTTTGAATTGTGATTTGCCTACCTTTGTGCACTTATGTAGCCTAGCTTATGGTTTCATGTAGACTTGACCGCGGACGGCCTGTATTAGCTCCAGGCTAATTGTCTTGCGGAACAGAGTCAAAGCCAGACGGTTGTTAGCTGGCTGCTTCGGCGCCGAGCAGCCTGAAAAGCTGAGAGGCTTTCAGTCTCCCGTAGAGCAGATGGTGGGTCTGAAGCGTACGATCCAGCCCTCCGAGGGCCAGAGGAGCACCTGCTGCCTGCCTTGCCCTGCTGTTTAGGCAGGCACGCAACACTAGCCTGTCTGCCTTCCTCCGCACCCATCGATTGGAAGAGCTGGAGCCGATCTTCAACGTGGACTCTCCCCACCGGCCTTAACCACTAATAGGCAATATATTCCGTGAGAGCCACTTAAGCCCCATCACCTTTAGCACACCACATTATTTTCAATCTCAGCGTTGACAGCAGCCAAGGGCCGGGAAATGACGCAGTCCCACACAATCAAGTCAGCGCAGGATCCTCAAGTCAACATCTCTTGTTTTTTCATAGTGCTCCTGTTATGCATGGCAGGCTGCATTGTAGGTAATATAGGACACTGAAGAGCATTGCACTCCTGCTCCGTTTGCCATCACCAGTGCCAATCCATGCCAAAGGCCTAATGCTCAGACACAATTCATGTCTTGCCTCATTGCGAGTGTGAATGATTTATTGACCCACATTCAGTTGCCTGCAACTGTTAAACACAACCCAAACACTATCACCAAATCTGCCACCTAATTAGAACATAGCATCTTAAAACGCCAGCAAAATACAGAACATGCTTCTGCTGAAAAATTATGAAAAAGGGTGGATTGCTCACATTCTGACAGGGCATGGGTTTTGGGGAACTTACCTTCAGATATGATCCATAGTACTTGGTTACGAAGGGACTGTCACATTGGCTAAGCACTGTTATCTCCTGCTGGATGTCTTCTATTTCATCCTCCGCCTCCTCAAGGTCAATTATCTTAATGGCCACTACTTTCTGAGTTCGATTGTCAATGCCTTTGAACACCTCCCCAAAAGAGCCCTTCCCTATTCTCTCCAGCTTGGTGAACAGCTCCTCCGGATCGGCTTTAAAGTTCTGTCAGGGAAGAAACCAAGAGGGTTGGAGAAAGAGCAGTGCAGATCAAGCACCATTCAACCACATATAAAGGACCATGCAATCAATAGGTTAAGCACACTGGAGGCTGTTATTTTATGGTGGTATCATAAAATCATAAGATCAGGGTTACAAGATGCAAGCAAATGCATGTGGAGCAACCATATTATCCCTGTATGAACTCTCAATCTAGTATTCCGTTTTGCCGATTGTAACCCCACAAGGTAGTTCATAGGAGGCTACAAAGCGGTAGGCCGATTAGAGCAAATGGAAAAGCTGTAGAAGTGAAACAGCACTTAGCATTAACGCACAGGGTACTTTCTAGTTAGCCTAGATCCGTCACGTTCATTTATGACATCTGCTATCTCCATTCTACAGCAAGCCCTCCTGACAGAGAGCTAAAAGAGTTAGCAAACACTACATAGGGCTGACTATTCGCTGCAGAGTGCCTGTTGTAGGCTTGTGGCTTGTACTTTCAAGACAATGACGTTATTTAAGGCCCTAAAGCTATGTATTTATGGCTCTGTGAGAACACAGGCCGTGGCTACATAAAAGCTTTGTACATGCTGCGAACCCTCACCTACTCAGCTGTATGGCCAGGTGTTAAAAACTGTGTTTAGCACATGTTTTGTTGGGCAAACATCATGGAACGGTATAATACAAAGTAATCTGGTGTGTGTTAAGGGGGGCACAGCTCTGCAGTCCTAAAGCTCACACCCCTGACAAAGTCAAGCAGGAATTAATTCCAAACAGCAATACCAACAAACAGCTTGTACAGCACCACTCATTTTGCCTTGCTGACACAAACAAAGCAGTCGTTCCACCAATGTGGCTCTTGGCTCATCTGCTTCAATGTGCTTGTGTATCTCTATGTCAGTCCATATACGGTGCTTTTGCATTGGTACTGCGTTTTGGTCAGTAAAATGGGAAACTGTTATGTAGCTCTACCTAACAAGAACACCTGAATATGATGAATAGCAGGACAATCTCTTGCACGGCAAAAAATATATAATTCAAAATAACAGACAGTGTATAGGAGGTCAAAGCCGTACTCCATAAGATGGGGAATAGCTTGGAGCAAATGGCCCTCATTATCCCTGTGGCCCACAAAAGAGGACATGATGCAGTGGATGCATGGCATTCCAATTCACTCCCTGCACCACAACCATCCTAAAGCAGAAGCACTTTTGTTGCAGGATAATGCCAATCCATAATTTGCATGACAAAAATAGTACGAAAGGAACATTTTCCAGTAACAATGCATTCAGTCTTATGGGAAAACAATGTCCATTTAAATGGACAAGAACCATAAAGATTTTATATCCCTACACTCTATTCATATGCCAATTAAGGGACAGTCTGAGGAGAGAGAACACCTTACTTGATTTGCTTGCCCTACAATTACTGCATAATTCACCGGACCAACAATGCCTGTACAGCTAGCTTATTACTCTAAGTACCCTTCGAGAATGTTATAAATTGGTTCCATAAATATAGAGGACTCATTTCTTGACATGACTTCCCGAGAGAGGCTTTAGCAAGGAGCCTGTGAATGGGAATATGAAGAAGAATACAGCAAAATCCTGTCATAACACAAGTGATCATCCAGGTGAAAATCATCCATTTAAGTCTGACCTTAGTGGTCACAATGGGAAAAACAACACAAGCACTGTGACTAGAGATTCCACATGCTGGGAACCCACTTTCTGTTTCCACAGTCAGCAGGTTTATCGCGACTGCTAAAGCTGCCTGAAACCACCCTCTAAAAGCATGCCTTTGATCCACTCCCAGCTGCACTGCCCAATTGTGTGGTCCGCTGTAATCAGTCCATGCCCTCAGGGCTCACTCCCCTCCAACCTGCCCCATATACCCCACACACCCCCTGGGTTTGCGCTTCCTAGTCCAAGTTTATGTTGGACCCAGGATGAAGCAGGTTGCCACAATTCAGGGGAGGACGACAGGGTTGTGGTGAAACCAGGTTTCATTCATTCAACTGAAGGGAAAACTACGATGGCTACAACCCTTGAGAATCACTGTCATATGCCCTCTGTTGAAACCGGGAATGACCAAGTGACCTCGTTAATTTTTTACCAGATTAGTCTTTATCAAGCTTTCTTGTTGACTGTCTGCACTGAAAAAGCAGGAAGAAGAAAGATTTACTTTCCACTGACTCAAAGTAGCAGAACTGAGTAGGTAATATGTTGACATTTAGCTTATCCAATACTTTTCCTTATTTGTGGAATAAAAGGTGTTTAGTTTGAGCTACTGAATCCTGCTCGAAATGCGTGGCCCCGGTGAAAGCATAAAAATCTATGGAAAGCTATACATCTAACTTAGTAAATTCACAGCATACTGTTAATTTCCAATACAACGTATTATTCTAGAAACACCATACACTGAAAAACAAATGATTATGCCATCCGCTCAAAAAATAGCAGAGAAAGAACCTAGATGTAAATCTGGCTTCATTTTCGGCTCACAAAACATATTGCTCACAACACACTGGGCTCATCAGAGGGCCTCTTTCAGTGCAGGGGATTAAAACTCTTCTTTTCATAGTTTAAATATATGGCTAGCTAACTTAGTTATCAAATTGCACGAATAAAGTTGACAGAGCTAAAACGGTCAACATACACATTATTTCCTTGAGTCAGTAGAACTGGAACCGTATAAGCTTAGCGAACAAGATTTCCAAAATATTCCAAAGAAATTAAAGGAACTAATGGGAACTAAAATATACATCTTAAAATCTTACCTGCATCCCAGGAATGCCAACCTGAACCGGGGAGTGAGCCATGTCGTCAAATAAAAAGGCAGCACAAATTCTCACTCAGTTGACACCACTTAGCTAGTAGTTACATGAAACTAGCAAAATGAGCTAGCTAGCCCCAAACAGGGGAGAATGTAATTCTGTACTGTAATTGTACAGACCTTGCGTTAGAACTACTAAGCGAATAATACAATCTATCATGCAAAAAATCAGCTGAAATAGTACATTGCTTGCTTTTCAGCTGCAATGTGCCTCTTCCGCGGACAGCAGATGGCAACTATCGTTAGCTAGCTAACGTATGATGATAAAGCTTGCAAACAAGCTAGCCAGATAAATCTAACTGAAGCGAAATATAGGCTCTGTGCTCCCTACGCACAAGTCAGAACAATTCTCAATGTTTTCGCAAATATCTGCAGAACAATGAAAATAATAATGTTACAAATTAAAAATTGAGTATTGTATTATTTGTAGTCCTATCCTCCTCACTTTTCTCTATTGCTCACCGCCATCTTGATTGCTGTCATTCTGAGAGTAGGAGAACCAATCGCACCCCTAGGGTGTATTCATTCCGCCAAACAAAACCTTAAGTTGCGAAACGTATCGTCAACCATAGTTTCTATTGGACAAGCTCAGGTAGATCACTCCTCATTTGGTTCTGTTTGACAGTGAGGGACCTTTTTGAAATTCCAATCTAAGAGTATAAACTTTTGAAGAAAACGTTTCGCAAATGAAACTTTTCTTTGGCTGAATGAATATACCCAATGTCAACTACGGTGATGCACGTGTTGTCAGCTCGTTCAGTAAAATTGATATTTTTCACTAGTTCGTTAAAACAACGCTCAAACACATCATTGGCAGTATTCAAACGTAATCGCCTACACCGGTAGATTTTTATTTAGGCTTAAAATGTGCCTTTATTTTGTGTTAATTATAGACTGCTAGTAGCGAGTTTAATAAATCAGAGTTTTGTTCACATTTTAAAGCTGACTTTTTCCGGATGTGCAAACTGCAAATGAACATTCGATTTCGAAGAACCATCATATTTTCATCCTATTAATGCCATAACAGTTTTTTCTCTCGCAATTGCTTTTCTTATTCTATAAGATTTACATACTCATATATACAATTAATTTGACTACAAAACACAACATATGTAAAAAATATAGAGGATTGGTGGAAAGTTTTGCTCTTCAAAATGTTACATTTTACTGATGGTTTTCAAATAAATACGCTATGCTCAGGCCACAGTCCTTACTTGTTTTTATTTTGTATAAATTGTTACTCCAATGGGCCAGAATAAATTCATTTTTTGTTGTGAAACTTGGCAATACAACTTTTTGGGTTCTGATTCTGACCACTTTGACATGGTCCAGCTGGCCAATAATGGAGAGTGAGGATTGACAACACCCCTACTCTATTGATGTAGTGTTCATCTCCCCTAGCCATCCTAAGCTGCCACTTCACATTCATATTTGTAGTGTTTATGGGGAAACAAAATGAGAGGGTCACAGATTCCATCTGGAGGGGCAATGCGTCCTTTTGCCCCCTCCATGGCGCTGGGCCTGGCAATATGTTAGCAAGGAATCCCTCATTGACCATAGGGGATCTATATATATAAATAACTTAATGAGAATGTATGCAAACATCTCAAGTGTTTTATTAATTTCCGACAATTGTACAAGCCAGAGTGCAAAGAAAACTGACATTTCGAGGTGCTTCAGACGATTCTCTGTACATTAACCATCGTCTTGGCTCCCCCTATTGGACAGGAATGTAATTACAGGCTGAAAAATAAGTCTTCTTCCAGTGTGCTGTGCCAGTTTGTCTTATGCAATGAGCAAGGACTTGTTCAATTGGTTTCGACTTTCGAGCACATGGTTCTGAATCGTTATAAATGCATGCAGTTCATAGACGTACAACAGAGGATCAGAAGACCTATTTTCTTTAAGGGAATCTCTTTGCTCTCACATTGTGGAAGTCAGCTGAATTACAGCAACAACGCATTCACCGTTTGCTCAAGTTTTGCTTTCTCTTTTGAAAACGAGCTTATGAAGCTGTACAACTATTTTCTTGGATATTTAAACATTTTCAAAACGACACAAATCCCAACACCATTAAATGCTTCTTTCCTTGAAGATAAAATAAGTGAACTGTGTAGAATTCTAGCAGCCAACTTATGGCTGAGGAGTTTCGTGTGTCCCGGTCTGCCATTGTTTCATTAGAGATGATTGCATGTCTTGTATGAATGTAAAACAGTGACATACGTTTTTTTATGTGTATAATAGGTGGCCCAATTGTTTTAAAAAAATGCGTTTGTAGTTGTACAAAAATGTGAATAATTGTAACTAACTTGATATTTGGAATCATGAAACTCATTAATAACACTTGCAATGTAAAAAACTGACGATCAGAGTTTTATCATTAAAACTCCACTAGAGCTGTGACAAGATGTTTTTTTGTAAATCAGTCGGTAGTACGTTTCACGGTGTTTGGAAGCGGAGATACCCCAAGCGGAGACTGATTGGCACGGCATAGCTTTTTCTGACCAATGAAATTAGTGTGATATTTTCACCTTTTTAACCAATCGTAGATTCTGGGACACCAGTGTTTAAACTGGATAGTGATGCTTTGCAGAGGAAAAACAGGTCTCGGCATGGTTGGCTTCTCCTACCCGCTGGTACTTCAGTTACTGATACTATACCAAACATTTTATCAGTTCGTTCAACGTGACAAAGCATTAGAAAGTACGAAAACAGGTTTGGAATGAAACGTTTGCGAATTGATTTTACAATTACATAAGTCATTCCCTAGTTTGCAATTTTTTTACAATTGTGCAAAACATTTTTACAACTAAAAACATGCACACCTGTCTCTTTCTATCATGTTCGCCTACCAATTATATAATTTACATAGCACTACGGTTGTACAGTTGTATAGTTAGTATTACTGATGCGTGTTTTTGTATAGTGTTATTATTGATTGTGTTATCTGCTTATTTTTATATTATAAATACTGTTACTTTTTAACTTTTAACTGCACTGTCAGGAGTAGGGAAACCAAGCATTTCATTGCCAAAACTTGTTAATGCAAATGACAAATATACCTTTTGAACCTTTGTACATTTAAATAATATCATTATGTTTATAACAATCAATATTTTATGAAGCACTGGACTTGCCAAACCAGCCTTTGACCATTAATGTAATAGTAATGCAAATTACATTAACAATACAGAATGTTACTCCTAAGCAACAGATCATGTGAGACATGTTTATTCAGTGAAATTAAAAACACTAACTAAAAAAAAGAATGCAGCATTAACATACTAAATGAACAGTGATCTAGAGACGTTGGAATGGATGCTTGTTCAGTTATTTTTAATAAAAGGTTGTTCCATCTCATAGCACTGGTCTGTATTTTAATATCATGTAAATGTAGTGCTTTCCATCTCCACTGTACTAGGTGCAGTTATTCTGTGCATTTCAAAACCATAATATTATAAAAGTGGTATATATGATCTATATCTCTTGCCTCACACTAGTTCTCTCTCTCTTTCGCACTTTCTCATTCTCTTTCACTCTCTATACACACACACACACACACACACACACTCTGAGGATTAAAAGGCCGTCTACATTTTGGTTTGTTTGTGTTTATCATTTTCATTGTGACTCTCAATGGAATGTTTTTTCTCCATTTCAAGCTTCTCTTCGTGTGATTCATTGTCACTTTTGTCTTTGAACTGGGCCTCGATCGCTGTAGGGTCTGTGTAGGTATAGAAGTAGGCCATAATGGAGAAGATAACACAAACTGCCACTAGGAGGGAGGCGAAGAGGACAAACTCCGCCCACTGTAGAAAAGAACAACAATATGTGATTAATGTCTCCAAAGAACTGGCCATTGAACAATTAGTTATGGTCACTTAACACCCATGTGGCCCACATGCTGCTAATGTTCTAATAGTGTGCGTGTTCTGAGGACTGAAGAATGAGAAAGTTATCCAGAGAGTGTACATTTAGTGTAGTGGCACTGGTACCTGTTCTTCGATCTGTGCAATCTCTGCCACAATCAGTACAATAAAGTTGCCAACAGCTACGGTGAAGAGCCAGCCAGCTTGAAGCACTGCCTTCATGTTGCTTGGTGCCTTTTTTTGTACAGATCAAAGCAATTTACAGTTTAACATAGGATTTACCAGATGACTGAGTGTGTTTACTAGTAACAGTGTCTGTACGTTACCTGTGAGTAGGAGAACTCCAGGCCAGTAACAGAAAACACCACCTCTCCACAGGTAATAAGGAAGTACTGTGGGATCTGCCAGCCCATATGGAAGGAATTGGGTTTGATGTCCTCAACCGCCGAAATGAATTCCCAGCACTATTTGAAAGATTGTGCCATTGCTATAACTTACTGAAGATGGTAATGGTGGATTACACTTTTATTAATACACAGATGGAGTGAAACATACTGTGGGGCCCCACGCGAAGTCACTGGGAATAAGCAGAGTGTAAGAACTTCCAAATCCGAATTCTCTGGAGTATTCACATGTGTTCACATCATTGGTTATGGTGAATGTGGCTCTGGAAAATAAGAGATGCTTTGAAAATCTGTCCAGGTGAGTCCTGAATGTCTTTTCACTGTATTTCGTTTTTTTGTATCTAGCTATCTAGCCATATAGCTATTATGAAATTAAAGCCACACAATAACTGTTAAACTTACTTTCCATTTGAGAGGCGAGAGTAGTTAGATGCCTGGGAGGAGCCAATGCTTCCAAAGCTATGCGCTCCAGCTGACACATTCACTGTTACAGCCAGCCCATTAACAAATCTGAAAATTCCACATTATAATGCTGAGAAACATCAATGAAAACAGGTACACATGTAACACAAATAGCCAGAGATCCACAAATATGTACATATTGTATCTTAAGGTTGCATCAATAAGCATGATTAGGTAGACAGCCATGCATGCAAGGTTACCTGACTTCATTTGCCCCTTGCTCTGGCTTTTTCATCAAATCGTCAGTCTGCAACACAGGATCCCCCCCAAAAAAGTTCAATATATAATTTGATTAATAAATATATAACTTCATAAAGTGTAATATAAGGTTTGTACTCACCACCTCCCATGGGGAGCTGACATTTGAGGGAATTAAAAGTGTTTGGCGCTTTCCCTTTGGTAAGACTACATCCCTAGATATTGCAGGATTCTGCAATGAGACTCTGATGCTTTCTTCTTCAAATGTAAGGTAATTTACTGTGGCCTGTAGAAGGGACATGGAGTTACATTTACAGAACTACCTATGAAAACTAGAGAGTTATTACGACTAACTTTGTTCAGTTTGAAAAAGCCCATAATGTTTCCTGTGTCAGCTGAGCCTGACTTCACTGTGACTCACAATTACCTGTGGTTGGTCTGTTATTCTGTTTAAGGTGTGAATAGGAATCTAGAAGAGAATTGGACCTCTAAATTACCTACCTGAGCTGCTTTTAATTCAACAGGGTGATTGTGCGGTAGTTCAACCGTCAAGTTGTTAGTGCCCATGTTGAGTAATTTCAGTTGGCTCTGGGAGGCTGATGGGAAGGATGGCAAGGTTTTCTGAAATGGGTTCAAGTAAGAATGGACAAAATATAATACATGTGGTACGCATTTTCCATTCCAAAGGCATTGCTGTTAAACCAGACTTCCTGTAATCCAGGTTCCAGACATTCCAGATTGAACAGTGCATCTTCTTGCAAGACATAATAGCAACAAAACAGTTGGATGAAGCAGAAACAGACACCATAGATGCACTCTACATACTTACATCAATCTGGATCTGTACCACGGCTGCCGCAACAAAGGCCATGGCTGCCAGAAACATCCCTACTGTCATTCTCCTCAAAGGGCTGTTGAGGACAGGATCATGGTTAGAGACCCAAGCCTGCTTTCACCTCAACTGTTTTGTAGATTCTTTACAGGCGTGCATTTGATCATTCACTTTAAGCAGAACTTACGTGAAGTTCAAGCCACATTTCTTAATCAGTGGGTACACCACGCTGTCCATAATAGGTACCAGAGTCAGGATGAAGATGGGGTTAACAGTCTGTCAGAAATGACATTTCTAGGGTAAGAGATGTGTTTAGCCATGGATATGGAAACATACATCAGGAAACATACATCAGGAAACATACATCAGGAACCAGGCACTTACCTGCATTTGATCTGGTTGCAGAATGACAATTCCCTATAAAGAGAACAAAGTTAATACCAAAATGAACAGCATACTGTACACCCTGTAGCTTTGACTGACTTTATTTCAAACATACAAAATTCCCATCCATGGTGGTAGCCTGGAGAGTCCACCTAGAGCCCTGTAAAGAAGAAACAGGTTTACTTGATTATAGCAAATAGATATTAAAAGCAATGTGATAATACAACTACATTATTTTTCAACACATTTTAGATACCTTTTGGTCAAATAGGGTCCAAAACATAGGAAGGGGAATGTACAGAAATAGGACCTTCAGAACCATCTTAATCTGTGCGATGAGAAGTTTCTACAGGTACAAAAGAATGAAAGACAGAGAATAACATGGATTGTTGTTTGCATACAGTATTTGAGTGCTATGAGTAGGACATTCTATGTGGAGAAAGTACTGTACAGTTTACAATGCAGCCGTACGTCATATCTCTCTTCGGCCCAATCCATCCAGTGTGTTCTCTTTGGGTGAACACTGCTCCTGTGCTTGAAGCGGTTTTTTATAGCAAACTGTAAATGAGAGCAAATACAGAAATCATATTTTCAAAAACACCAAGAGAACTGCAGGAGATTAAATACTGATGCTAGCTAATGTTTGACTTACTCCAATGCATTTACATACAGCCAGCATAATATTTCCCTGTGGTTTAGTCTTATGATACATACTACTCCCGGCAATGAACACAACTGTGGGAATAAACAGCAAAACAGCAAAACATCATTATAAACAAGTATACAACCATGGGAATTGGCAGGTAGACCAGGATATGGCATGCAGAATGGGAGATGACTGGTAGAAAGGGGACGTGACGGGTAGAAAGGGTACGTGATGGGTAGAAAGGGGACGTGACGGGTAGAAAGGGGACGTGACGGGTATAATGGGAGATGACTGGTAGAAAGGGGATGTGACGGGTAGAAAGGGGATGTGACGGGTAGAAAGGGGACATGACGGTTAGAAAGGGGACGTGACGGGTAGAAAGGAGACGTGACGGGTAGAAAGGAGACGTGACGGGTATAATGGGAGATGACTGGTAGAAAGGGGACGTGATGGGTAGAAAGGGGATGTGACGGGTAGAAAGGGGACGTGACGGGTAGAAAGGGAACGTGACGTGTATAATGGGAGAGGACTGGTAGAAAGGGGATGTGACGGGTAGAAAGGGGACGTGACGGTTGGAAAGGGGACATGACGGGTAGAATGGGGGACATGATGGGTAGAATGGGGGGACATGACGTGTAGAAAGAGGGCATGATGGGTAGAAAGGGGACATTACAGGTAGGATGGGCACAGATGGGTAGAATGGGGGAACATGACTGGTAGAAGGGGGACATGACGAGTAGAAATGGAACATGACTGATAGAAAGAGGACATGACTGGTAGAAAGGGGACATAATGGGTAGTAAAGTGGTCATTACAGGTATAATGGGGACATGGAAGGGGGAATGGTGAAGATGGTACAGAAACGAACCGAGGGAGACCACCATGAGTGCAGCCGGGACACCAAAGGCCAGAGGGTAACACTTTTGCTGGCTGTGGATGCCACACTCCTGGGCTAAATGCAGACACACAGAGGAGAGATCAATTATTATCCAGTAGGTTCAGTTGGGTTCTTTAGTAAATTGCCATGCACATTGTAGTAAATCTTAAACCATCATTATCTTCAACCAAAATCAAAGTTGGAATTAACAGTTGAAACAATAACAAAGCGCCATTCCCACCCCTGTTTCTGTAAAAATCTGAGTGATGTGGCTGGAGAATTATAACCAAACTGAAATTCATATACAGACATATGGATGTAAATGTGCTTGCATTTACATTGTTTTTCAAATGTCATAGAAAAATCTGTTCATTTGGTTTCACTAAGCTCATGGTGTGTTAGACTATGTTTATGGTGCTATTTACAAAAAAGTTTCTAATCTTAAAAATAATTTATTTACAGGTCAAAAAATTGATGTGCAGTGCCTCTCAGATGTCGACACCCCCCTTGGACTTTTCAACAATTGATTGTGTGACAACATAAAATCGAAACTATGTTTTAGTCTTCTGTAACTTGCTGCTAAGAAGCATCCCCATAGGATGATGCTGCCACCACCATGCTTCTCTGTAGGGATGGTGTTCCCAGGATGATGTGTAGTGTTATAATTAAGGCCAATAAGCTGTTTTTGTCACATCAGACCATAGAATCTTCTTCCACTTGGTCTCACTCTCCCGTTTGTCTTCTGGCAAAGTCTCCAAGTTCTTATTCACAATGGCTTTCTTTTTACCATTCTCCCATGAAGGCCACTTTTGTAAAGAACCCAGGCTGTTGTTGCAGTGTGCACAATGTCTCTCAGCACAGAAGTGAAACATAGTAACTCCTAGACAGAGCTGTGCTATATTTTTAAATTTTTTGATTATGGACTATAGTTTGCTCCAGGGGATATTCAATGCCTTGGAAAACTTATATCCTACCCCACATTGGTGCTTTTGAAGAACTGTTCCAGATTTACTTTGAATGTTTCTTTGTTTTCATGATGTCGTTTTTGTTCAGGGAAACACCTTAATTGCACACACGTGGACTCCACCAAATTATGTAACTTATAAAGACAACTGATTGTACCACAGCTCTTTCAGTTGTGTCATTGTAAAGGGGAGGTATACTTGTGCAATCGATTATTTTCTGTTTTACATTGTAATTAAGAACAAAATATTAGATTTTTTTGTGGTGATCAGTGGCAAAAACTCAATTTTTATTTCATGTTGTCAGACGATAAAAGTCCAAGGGGGGTTGAAAACTTTTAAGGCTCTGTAACAACTATAGATTAGGCCAAAGAAATCCCCTACCTCTGAGGATTGGTGTGATGATAGTTGACAGGAGACTCCCACCATTAATGCATAGATAGAAAACAGAGAAGAAAGTTCCTCTCTGTTTTGCCTGGAGAAATAAATGGAGCTTGTATTTTACATTGGTTTATTATGTTTGGAAAGAGTTTAGGACAAGAAGGAGAAAATGGCATGCTTAGCTCTAGATGTTTGTTGTGAGACAACATTTTATTTTTATAAGCAGTAGAGATCGGCAGGGAGTTACTCGTCAAAAATAGTCTGTTTTGACCTCTGCTGCAAATCATAACCCAATTCAAAATACAATACATTGTGTTTTTTCCTTACATATACCTACATGCTGGTGTATGTGTGAATGACAATGACTTGGCTATTGTGTTGAGTATTTCTGCTAACCTGGTGTTCCTGAAACTGGTCTCCTCCAAAAGCAGCAACACATGGTTTGATACCACCTGTACCGAGTGCAATGAGAAGCAAACCCAGCATGGACAACGCTCTGGAAGAATAGGTGAAGCAAAAATATTCTTAAGACATGCCTTCAATAGCTCCTCAGATTTTGTATTTTTGTCAGGACTAGGGTTGCAATGTTCTTGGAACGTTAAGTATATTCCAAGGTTTTCCACACATTCTGGTTGGAGTATTCAGTATGCTCTGTTTATTCCCACTTGATTCAAGAAATCCATTAACTGGGATACGGAGAAGTGCCAGAAATGTATTCAACTTCATAGAGTTTTGCACTCCTAGTCAGAACACATTTTGGAAAGCCTTCTCATAAATTGTTTACGTAAGCATATCTCCAAACTTGGCTTGGAGTGAGGATGACTCACATATGGAAGGTCAAATTGTCGGGCGATCCATTTCTGTCGTGGTCTGTGATGTCATTAACTGCACTGACTGCCATCACAACCTGGCCAATTGCATAAACAATGGACAAGTAGATGATGGTCCTGCAGAAATTGAAAGCATTAGCAGTGAGTATAAACCAAGGACAGACTTATATATCCTATTACACTCAGTTTCTAGGGCTCTGTACTGTTACTCACTTAAACTTGCCAAGCCAAGAGTCTGCTATAATGGCACCCAGGATGGGGGTCAGGTAACACAGAGCCACGAAGGTGTGGTAAATAGAGGTGGCTAGGTCATCATCAAACTGCAGGAAGTACCTGAAGTACAGCACCAGCACAGCTTTGGACAGCAGAGTGAAAAGGTCCAGTTCCTCGCGTTAGACAATATGAACAGCCACTATATTGCAACTGGTAACAATAAAGATGCCCTGGGTTGTAGGGCAGACCGGAGTTGGTTGTCATGTGTTTCACTTCCAGTAATATTGTCACCAGTAGGAGAAAGACCATGGGCTCCATTTTAATGCTCATATGGCTTACCCACATGACATGGAGTTATACAGTAATTCATGAAGCACATTGTCCACTAGTGACAACTAAAGCCCAAAGGCGGGATTGGATGCCACGCAATATAGAGTTTTGAGTTTGTCCTTTCGGAACAGAAAAATGAAGCAACATAGCATATAGTCTTGAAAATAATCAAGCCTTTCTTCAATCAAACAATCCCAACAAAATCTATAGTTTCATGTGATACCTCGGCAATAAGGTGTAAAATTAAGCTCTCCCTCCTGTGAATAAATTCCACGTCCACATCTCAATGTTTTATTGTGATCAGATAGTCAACGCATTTTAACCTGAAACATCACACAGCAACATTTCAATTGAGTGTATTTGAGTGTGACAACCATCCTGTGAACCAACCATCCCTGGACTGCCCTAGATATCACAGCCTTACCTCGCATGCCATAGTAGGAGAATCTCTCGCAGAACTCATTCACAACAATGAAGAAAATGCTGATAGGATAGCCACAAACCACCTGTGCACAGACACAGTATAATGACCATATCACTTTTGTGTCTGCGTTTGAATAACTTAAATAAGGATGGCCTTATAGCTACGATGTCAAATTACCTAGACAGACATTCCAGCTGAACATGCACATTTATTTAATTTAGAAGCATTTATTTATTTTGCAGAGGATGTTGTGAAATGAATCACGTCTTACCTTTGACTTGCCCTTTTTAACATCATCTGTAAAGGTTTCTGTCACAAATAAAACCACTTATCAATAAGCGATATGTTTATATTCCAGATGTGACATGCACACAGCTGTAACATTTCCTAGATGCATCTTACACTTAGATGCCTTTGATCAGAACAGCATAATGACAATGTTCTTTAACATTTCGGTGTCCTTGTTGCCCAGCTCACCTGTCATGATGGCAGTGTGTAGAGAATGCTTCTTGTCCTCTCAAATGTGTTATCCTTTAGTGATATCTACCAGGCCAACACCGATATTGATTGACCAAGTCTAAGAAGGTCTCCCAGAATGCATTTTTATAGCTTTATCTTTTGCGAGAAAGGTGAGAGTCTAAATCAGTATATCACGAGCTAATAATTACTCATACTGTATCATAAGACTTCCATACCTACAGTCAACAAGCCTTTCTTTAAAATCTAAAAGTGCAGAGATTGAGTGAATTTTATTTAAAGGAAAAGCATTAGGGAACATTTCTGTTTACAGCAGAATAGTGACTTTCTGTTAAATAAAAATTAAAAACCCATTGCATCCCAGATATAAAATGATTTCTTTAACATTTGAATGAACACTAAAATGGTAAAATAACTTCAACGGTAGGCCTTGTCTCTGGATCCACACCTCATTGCTTTGGCAAGAAGGTTGAACATCTTTACACACAACTGGATCTAATACAGCAAGATATCTTGCAAGAGACAAATATTGCACTCCATTTTTAAATACAATAAGAAACTGCTTGGAATATACTCATTTTCAATGGCTTTAAATATTTTTTAAATGACCATTCTAAGACATTTAAGTGATTGAGGTTAAATGCAAACATTTTCATAGGAGGCTCTTTTTCCGATAAGTTGCAGCTTTGTAGAAATATAGCAAGTCTTTGTGTGCATGTACAGAGATGAATGCCAATGTATGCAGCATATACAGTTCATAAAGACATCAATACAGATTTATCCAAGTTGAATACTGTACATAAAAAAAAATCCCTTAAAGAGTTCAGAGCAGAAGACAAATTATCAAAACAAACTAATAAAAATGAAAGACTGTAGGCTCGATGGGGGACCTCACATGCACATTTTTGTCTCTTCAAATATCCATAAAGAGACGTCTCCACAGGAAACACTACCAGTGATGTCTTATTCATCATAGAACCTCAACAGTACAATGTGGGGACCCTCAGTCAGGCCAGGTTGAAGGTTACCCCATACGGGCCAGGGTGGAGGGTACACCTGTCCCCCTCATACTATGTCTGTAACCCCTTCACATTGGCTTGCACCCCTCACTGTTCACGTGGCACTCCTTTAGTTTAGCTGAATTCATCCTGGATGGATGAATGTCCCTGGTCCCATCCTTCCCAGAGTGTCTGGACTGTATACAACAGTACAACAACATTGTCCTTTGTCCTGGCCCATTGCACAAGACAGAGTGTGAGAGAAGGTTTCAAGGTCAAGGATATTGTCTCAGTTTAGCCAAATGTTAAAAGGAGAGCAGAGAAGCAGGAATGGGGCTCTTGGCAGCGCCTGGTTGATGTGCACATGCTGAGTGTCGAGATCAGGGGTCAACCAATCCCGTTGGGTCTCAAACCACGGAGGAGGAGCTGGGCATGCCTGAGATGGTGGCACCGCTAGGCGTACCACTGATGGCGTTGAAGATGTGAAGTGAGTCTGGAAGAACGCTTTTCATGCCATCCTCCACAGGACAGATCTAGGTGGGAGGAGTTCACAAGAAACCTCAAGGCAATGCAAAAGTATATATGGCCTATTTAAGACAATAAGCAGTAGTCACACAAAATAAGCCATGCCAAGCAAGTTTTACCATCCAATCTGCTCATGTCAGCACAAAGGAAAAACAGAGGAGTAAAGGGGGTTATCAAAGACCACAAAATACAAGGCTATCACATTCTAATGCCTTAAAATAACAGTTAATTCCATAACAATGCTCTAATTAAATCACTGAACAAACGCCACAACAAAAAATCTCCAAAATGTACGTCCGAAAGAAATGACATGTTATGCTAGGCGGAAGCTTGCACTTACCGGCTCATGCATGATGGCGGACAGCTCTTTGGCGAGGTCTCTGTAGTTGGCCTTCATCTCATCATGATACTCTTGCTGGTCCTCTTTGATCAGCCGCTCATTGATGCCCAGGCCATGGCCACACGCCTCCACAAACTGCCTGCTCGCAGAAGGCCAATGACATACAACGCAATGAAGAAACTTCTGTTTTTCAGTAACAATTTAGTGGTACATATGCTGTGTGGCTTGGGAATATATGAAATAGAGACTAACCTGAAGACCTCCTTAAGTTGTTTGACCTTGTTGTCAGGATATTTCTTGGTGCTAGCGTCATCCAGGAAAGCTCTGGCATATGCAAGGGGACCTGCATTTACCTGAGATTGAAGTTGAGAATTAAAGTTGAGGATTATATGTCATTAGTACAAACCAACCACATGTTGAATAAAACAATTTGTGGGGATATGGGATTTTTCTTCATGAGGACATATGTGGTTTGTGAGGACATATGTGGTTTGTGAGGACATATGTCCTCACAAACCACATCAAAACAAGGTTCAAAAGGTTTATTTGTCATTTGCAATAACAAGTTAGGGCAATGAAATGCCTGATTTTCCTACTCATGACAGTGCAGTTAAAAGTTAAAAAAGTAACAGTAATTATAATATAAAACTAAGAAGATAACAAACTATCACTAATTACACTATACAAAACATGCAACAATAATAACTATACAACTGTACATCCGTAGTGCAATGTAAAAGTGACATGTGTGCATGAAATGATTGGCAGATGAGCATGATATAATGATGTGGTTTGTGGTGATGTGGTTAGTATATTTATGATGTGGTTTGTGAGGACATATGATGTGGTTTGTGAGGACATGATGGCGCACCTGAACACTGATGCTGCCCTGTAGTTTGAGCTGCAGGCGGATCATGTCCACCTCATTTGTGGAAACCAGCTGTCTCAGTTCAGCCACCTTCTTGCTCATCTCGTCTATGGCCACCTCAATGGGGTTTAGGTCTGTGTGGTGCTGGTACATCACCGCTATACGCTTTTTCACGTACGGAAAACAGTGGGTTGCTGTGAGAGAGAGACAGACAGACTGGATGCATCACAGAACCCTCAACAACTTAGTTGACATTAACATTTCTGTCTCATGGCAGTTGTTAGGCAGAAAAACATATGTTTTATTTGTCACTGACTCAAGGATTTAATCTAGCATCCTTTTGGTTACCGGCCAGATGTTTATAATATTTTCAATGTGCTGCATCTTCATCAATATCATGTGTCTTTGTAGCTGTTCAGACAAAAAATGTGTTCCAAGATGTTTTATAGTGTGTCGTGCCCCTTTACCTTCACCTTTACTGAAGATTAATGATATAAATCAGTTGTAACTTAGATAATTCAGATAGAGCACAAAGTATGGTTGTACTTTGGGATCTTTCCTATTATAAAACAATAAAAAACAAGCAATTAGAATGACGAAAAGATCCCTGACTGGCTTGAAGTGCTGACATCCTCAGAACCTAATCAGATCCATCTACAATCACACAGGATCCTTTCTGCTGAGCACCGCGTCAGGCGGAGAACCAGGTTGTTATGGCCTCTTATGTAGCTCAGTCGTTAGGATATGGTGTTAAGAACAACAGGGCTGTGGGTACGATTCCCACAGGGAGCCAGCATGAAAAATTATGAAAACGTATGCCCTTGAAATAAAGTAATAACGAAAATGTCAATAAGTTGGAGTGCGTCTTTATGTGTGGCCCTGTATTGACCAATGTGTGTAGTTACTCTTGCCTACTCTACCACATGATCCCATCAACTCTACCAGTCTGTAGACTGCCTCGGTACCCTCTGCTAGTCACACAGGAAGTGCTCCAAAGGGGTATATACGAGTATGCCACATTATTCACGTCTCAAGAGTGATAAGGAACGTGTCTGAAATGTGCTCTTGAGAGTGATGAGTCATCCTGAGGTGTGTCTCGCTGCACCTATCATATCTCTTCGATCTTGTCAGCTATCTTGAAAGACCTTTACATCTGCGCGCTTCCAATCGGGTCTAGGCCGCGTGGTTATTGACGTGAAGTGGACCACCTACTGGTCAGGATGGTCCTGCGTTTGCATTGCTCTTCCACACCACCCTGCTTCTTCCCAGACACAGTGAAGGGCATCTCGAAGACAAAGCGACGGATGTTGTGGCTCTTCTCAAAGTCGGTCTTCCTGTCCACCAGCTCCTTCTCTTCCAGGAATGGAGTGACGTGAGTCACCTGGATGTAGGCATACTTTGAGTCCAGATCTTTAGGGTTGATCTGTTGAAGAAAATAAACATCAAGGACCAAATCAGAACACAGATGAAGAATGACAAATAATAGAGATGACCAATCAACCCATTGAAAATATGAAAAGTGTCAGATGTCAAGATTAATGATGTATTTTACCCTCCCAGAATCTTGAATCATTTTGACATTCTCAGGGCCAAACTTGTCAGAGTAGAGCTTGAGTAGCCTCTGAGATATCTCTGAAAGTGGGGTGAATTTGGGTTCTTTGTAAATGTACTCCTTTCCGTCTTCATCCTCAAAGAATCCCTAGGAAAGAACGCAAGCACACACTAAGGTTATATAAAGAACAAAGATTTTAAAATGTTATTGAATGTATTTATGTAAAAAACGACTTTAAATGCAGAATGATGATGTCAAACATCTGCGCATAACAACACACAGCAAGTGAGTGGGGAGCTATGTTGTGTTGACTTTCCATGTTTCTGTGGAAATGTGATGAGGGAACACAAATCCAATTCTGAACCTGAAACATATTGTCAAAATCCTTATCCTTGGATCTGTTACAGTCAAAACACTGAAACAAGAGAACTGGTCTAGTATAAATGCTACAGGACTAATTGTAGGACGAATGCAGACAAGGAATTTATACCTTAAAACATTCTAAAAAGTGTAGATTCAAGTACAAGAAAAATTTGGAATCCTCCCATTGACAAATGTGACCTCTTGTTGTCAGGATGACTTAGCCAGGCAGCAGAAGTGTCATGAGTTGGATAATCTAGGAGGGAATGGAGTGAAGCCAGAAGTACCACTGACTGCACTAATAAAGACACGTCACAAGCCATAAGCTCTAGTGCAGTAAATTTACCACATTATTCACGTTCTTATTCATTTACCTCAGTCTCAGAGTCAGAAAACTGGTACTGCTACGGTAGGTAGGGCAACAGGAAACAGAATCATAGTTATTCCAACACTACCCAGACTACAACTACAGAAGATCAGTGTTCACACTATAACACCCCATACAGAACTAGCACCAAGACTTCACATGGTTCTGTCAGATGGAACATGGTTCTATCAAGGCGATCCACATCAACATAGCAAATTGTCAAAGCAACTACTACAAAAATGAAAAGTTACCACACTGAAAGACAAAGAACCATGTGTAGGAAGATTTTACATCTATAAATGGAAGCAAATAAGCCAATTCTGTGTATTACATTATATCAGCAACATGCTATGCTGTTGTGAAAAATAGAATCAAAAGCTGGAAGTTGGTGGTGGGTTAATGTTACTGCTAAAAGCTATTAGCGGCACACTACGGCTGAAAAATGTAATGGATTACAGAAGCAGCACACCACACATGGACGTAGGCCATTTGGGAATGCTAGCAGAGCCTACTGAATAACTTACCGCTGCCTTTAAAGAGGATAAAAAGCAGAACAAAAGTATTAGAATAGATAACAAATCAGCATGGGCGCGGTTGTGCTTTTATCAAACAAAAAAAAGTTCCAGCTGCTCCCATGCTAAAATCAAGATAGATTTGTTATATAAAGGGCAACTGAAGATTTGTTTCAAATACATTTTTACCATTTGTGCTTTTAATTCGGATTACATTTGCATTTTAACCATTTAGCTTACGCTCTTGTACAGAGTAACACACACATATTATTCATTGCATAATTAAAGAACTTGCAGTAATTTAAGGAGATAATCACTTTTAAATTTTTTATATATTTTTGTACAGGCTGGATCAATGTGCTATTTGGAATCACAGGATTTTCTGAAACAATACAATAAAAATATAAATGGCTGCAATACCTAATTCCCCCTGTTCTGAACATGAGGAGGAAATCATGGTATCTCAATTGCAATGTGTTTGTGGTTCTGACAGCCTACCACCGGATCTCAACCAGATCTCAAACACTAGCTCACCTGTCCAAAGAAAGCCACCCTGAAGAAGGTTCCCAGCAACCTCTTCCCCGTGTGCATGACCTCTGTCACTTTGCTGTAGGCGCGATGGAGTGTGTCATACAGGTGAGCCAATTTCTGTGAAAAAAATAAAATACACAAATTTACAGCTAAGTGTCAGCATCTTTTGACCATGTTTTAGGGCTCTTAACGGAGCAGGTCTGAAGCTGTACCTCGAAGTCCCTACGCTTCTCATAGATCGGGATGATGAGCTTGTAGACGTCTGAGATGAGCTCATATCGCTCAGCCTTCCACAGGCCATCAGCGCACTCCTCCAGGAGCTCCATCAGGACATCCTGTACGAGAGAGAGGCCGCGATTTCATACCGACTGTGGACAACATGTAGGGGCATCACTTCAAAACGTTCATCAAACTTAGTGGGTAGAAAATGCACTGGAGTATGACGGATCTATTGTCCTTTATGCATTGCAACAGGCACAGCTGTACCACACTACTGGCTTCCTGGTGTGGTGAACAGGATATGGGAAGCACATTTGTTCCATGTCGCCTCCCAGGAGGGGACGAGATTTAACCAAACATAAAAGAAGCTATGTGCTGTGAAGCCCCGCCCCCCTCAAAAAAAGGACACTCAAACGAGCACCACGACTCCTTGGTTGACCTAGCGGCAGTGAGCAACCAGCAGATTGGGTCTCACCTCGTTGAAATGGACATCCTGCATGCCCACATCCTCCATCATAGACACTTCCTCGTCAATGTTGGGAGTGACCACCCGGAAGGCGGAGCAGCCCTGCTTGAACATGCCTATGGCCGTTAAAGAGACGGACACAGTTAACGGACCAAACAGACAGAGGCTTTCTTATTTTTCTAGCATGGTTTACCAGATATACATTCGGGGTATGGAGTAGTTCACTCAGAAGATTCTCTGGTACCAACAGGTGAAAGATAAACGTTTGTTGTCAGGGAACATAACAATCGGAGTGAACTCGCTTTCACAGAACTAATTCTACCCGTGGTGTTTAGAAACTGTCTGAGCACACAGCACAGGATCACACAGCACTATGCACCATTTAGTACTGGACCACTACCACTGACAAACCAAGGACTACCAAATGTTTCATTAACATTACATTGCGCTGACCATTCAATAACCCTTTCTGAAGTTCTCCTGTCTCCAAAATAGAAAGTGGCACCGTGGAATCAGCAACATCTCTGCCACTGACGGCACACGCACCTTTTCTCCGAAGATACTCGGCCACGAGCGCGGCCACGTGCACGTAACACATGGCTGCCTGTGAACAACAGAGAAAAATCACAGACACTTCAGGACGATGACGTTACCAGACCTGAACTCCTCATCAGAACCCATGCAGACATTCTATCATAAACAAGGCCCTGAATAACACTTTTCTTCACCTTCCAAAACACCAACTGCCATAAAAATAATAACCCTAGGTCTACTTGTATTTCCATATGTTTGGCCCACACTCCAGGCTGATACAGACCTCAGACAGGTCTCCGTTCTTCACGTGGATCCGGGCCATGCTGTCCAGCCAGGTCTTGCGTAGCTCAGGTGTGGAGGCGTATGACTTGGCCAGGCTGTACTGCAGGTCCACCAGCATCTCGGGGTCCCTCTCATGCTCCTTCATCTGAGCTGTGGCCATTAATACTGTCCGGATCCGCTTGGTCAGGTCCTTCACATCTGACGGAAACGCTGTGTTCTGTTCAGTAGAATGCAGAAGATCATTTATGTGGTCCAAATATGCCTAACTTTGCCTAACTCCTCAGATTCAGATGGACTTGTGGACAACAGTTGTGTGTATCTGCTCGCATAAATGGCTCACTAGGGCTAGTACAGTTGACAATTCCCCTTTACACAATAACTGGAAGTATTTATGTAACTTGAAAGTGTTAAAAAGTAATCTGTTAACATGAAAGTGGACACCATAAACATGCAGTCATTGTGCTTACTTAAATTAGCATTGGGTTACTAACCTAACTCCATCTTCTTTCAAACCGGACACAGAAACATAGAAATGGTATCATGAGGTAATTGAATTCTGGGGCAAAGTCCTCACTAACAAATCCCAAAGTATCCCCCTACAGACCAAGCAATATGACATGGGGTTTCAATGGGAAGAAAGCCTCTGACCTTGATGGTCTTGTCACTGTTGGCACAGTTGTTGATGATGGACAGGGACTGCTGGAAACGGGTCCCTCCAATGCCGATGACGTCGGCGATCAGCTGACTGACCGCGATCACCACCTGGATCCGGTGGCAGGAAACACACACGATAATAACCGTCACCCAAACCCACCTTCCTGGGCTGTTCTGAGGACCAATGTATGAGCGTGACAAGGGGAAATCCTCTCTATCACCTGTAAGTGAGTGCGGACGAAGGACTTGCGTCCCGTGTAGTCGAAGTTACTCTTCATGAGGAAGTAGAGCAGGTGGGCGGCGTCGCTGCGGATGGAGCTCAGCTTTGAGTTGCAGCATTTCAGGATCTCATAGCAGAACGAGGCACACATGTCCGCCCGACCCTCGAAGAATGTACAGGGGAACTGGAAACACACGGGTGGTGGCAATTAGACACCCAGCACATTTAGGAGATACATTTTGGTGAAGAGTTAAGAACCAATGGCTTCCTTACTTTGTAGATGAAAGTTCGTAGCGAGGTGAAAACCTGCTTCAGGGCCGTCTCTGATTGGTTGATCTGCAGGAAGCAGAGGTGCACCTCAAACACCTTCTTCATTAGCGGGTTGTGACCATGGTCATAACAGAGCTGGGTCTGAGGACATACAATGACAGACAATAACCACCTTCATAAGCCATGGAAAGAAAGTGGAAGACAGATCAAATACATTTTGGTTGGCCTTTTTTTGTCAGTGATTGCTAAGGCACAGCTGAATTGCGAGTTTAGTTTATTAAATATAAATAATTTGTCTTCAGGCTTTTATGTTCTATTGGACTGAGACTGACTAACGAGAACCATTGCTGACGGAGTAGTGGGTGGATTCGCCCTCCGCCACGCACGCCGGCGCCCGGGCTTGACCGCTATGACTGCGCCATGCGGAACCCCGGTGATCAAATAATGACACAACAACGTGATGACTTTTTAAAAGCTAAGGGCCGTTCATTCCTCCGCGAGTGTACCTTGAACCCCATGATGAAGATGCTGAGGGTGTCCAGCACGGTCAGGCAAACTTCGGTGGCGATGTTGGCCTCCAGGACCGACTGGTTCAGCACGTCAGCGTCCGAGTGGCTGTAGGCTGCAGAGGACAAACCGCACCGCTGTAGTTCTTTCAAATTACAGCCGACCTGTCTGCCTCATCCGTCGCACCCTAGTTCCCCGTACAGTGTCCTACTTTTGACCAGGGCTATAGGGCTCTATTCAATGGCAGGGAACTATACAGGGAGTAGGATGCCATTTGGAACACGAGCTCTGAGTCAGCGGTTGTGATTAATCAGTTGAAGACAGTCAGAGAGTAATCATTAGAATGAATGAAACCATCATTTAAGAGGAAATCATGTTTAATCGAGCTCAGCGGTATGGATATAATGAAATGAACGTGAAAGGGAACAGAAATGAAACGTCCAGAGGGATGAGTGTTTAAAGGGCTCATTCTCAGCTAACATGGCATGCTCTTAATTCAACCAAATGAACACAGCTGATAATAAATAGTCTGCAAGCTGCCTGCTTTTCACCTGATACATTCTTACCATGGTCTACAGATATTCCAAGAACACTTGAAATCTTTCTTACACTGAAAACACAAAGAAATTCACTTCATTAAAGGGAATCAGGCAACAGACTTACCGTCCACTATGGAGCTGAACCTTTTTTGTTGTTGCTTCTAGTGAATAGTGAAGTGTAACTTTACACAGTGTAACGTTGCACAGTTGCACTTGGCCTCAAATAAATCCCATTGCGTTGACACATATCCAGTGACAGGTGACCGGGGGTGGGTGGGTGGATGGGGTGGGGGGGGTTCCTCAAGGATGAATAAAACCCTTTCATTTCGAACACCGAAACCTACGACATCCGTGGAGAAACCCATGTAGGGCCCTGGGAATGTCTGACTTCAGACCTTTGGGCACGCGTGACGCTAACTAAGAGGATGACGACAATGACAAAGAACATGAAGAAGCTGGCGGATGAGGAGCGAGAGAGCCTTGGATGTTCCGGGACACTTACTGTGGTTAAATGTGTATGAGTTATCCAGGCTGCTGAGCTGCTGTAAGCGGGCATGCATCATTCCCGCCCTGTTACGGGACACAGGCAGAGTCTGAGACTTCCGCTCATGTGGTGCTATGGGTCCCACCCCTTCCTGGTTCCTGATGAGGAAACAGGACAGTGTTAGACCAGTGGCCCACTACCAGCCAGGCCTGGGTTAGTCAAGCGGGTTAGAATGGATATCACACAAACCTAACTTTTCTACTGATTTCAAAATGGAAGGAAATACTGCATAGCCTGGTAGCCAGATACATTTTGGTTTCAACTAGTAGGTTTTTTACTGGTCGTTTTTGTTGTTGTCAGCTGACTGCCAGGTTAAGCTCGTCCCCAGACTATTGTGCATTTAGACGGACGTGTCTGGAAACAAGGTTTAACTTGGGCTAAAGTGCACCCGTAAGCATGTTTAACCAAATTAATTAATTGTATGTTTTCTTACACAGTCTTCATTCGGTGTTGATAAAGCTTAAAGTTCTGAGGTAATCAGATGAAGCTGCATTCACATGCAATATACTAGACATTGCTACACCAACATTACAGCAGTTAAGCAGCAGCAAAAGCCAGTGCATGCGCATGAAAATGAGACATACAAAATACACGTGAAAGCTCAGAGTAAAGTTGTGTGGCGGTAATACTTGTGCAAATAAAGAGAAAAACCTCAATCAGAGAAGGGAATGCATGCTTTTAGTATAATAGAGTTTCCACCTCTTGTCTTACCCAAGTAGGAGGGGGTGGGAGCCATGTTTTAAAAAAACTATATTAATCTTGCCAGCAGTTAAGTGAATAGAAGAACAGAGAGAGCGGTGTTGGGTTAGAGAGTAGAATGTGTGCCAGAGTCCAAAGGCAAATATGAACGTACTGTTTGCTGGTGCTTATAGTGTTTTTATATGTTATAGTGATCCAGAGCTATTCATTTAAACACAAAGTGTTTATAATGCTGAACAAACCAAACCACAGATAGGTACTGTTTTGGGCTACTACTAGAGATTTCAGTCACTGATTGTCATTCACATTATCCCAGGTGTTCCCAGAAAAACAACACCCATTCTTACACCTTAAGATATTATACAAAGATATCAAACACAATGCACTGTTTAAGGAACCTGAAATGGCTTGGCCAATATTTCCACTTACATTAAAATGTCGACATTTGCAGCACAATGTTATCAACAATATTGTAATACATCAAACAATTAGACTGCAGATTTTCCATAAATCCTCCTTACACCAACTAATTTGACCATTCTGACAACATTACCTTGCGATGTATCTCTTTCCCATGTATCTGAATTGGTGGAGACAAACCCTGGAAAAAAACGGTTGTGAGACAGTCATTATGGCTCTTAGAGGATGCTGACGTCAGTTGTTCCTTTAGGGCGCCTGCCTGGATGCACTTGACAAGAGTCATGAGACCACAGGTAAATTTGACTTCTGCGGTACTATAGATTTAGTTGGTACAGTGACCAAAAAAGTTTGGAAACCACTGATTCACTGGACCTACATAGTAAGTTTAAGATTGAGTTGCAGAGTAATAATCGCTTACTCTACAAGTGTGAAGAAGTCCATAAGCTCTGCAGATGAGGCCTTGTTCCAGTATGTGAACAGGGCATCTGAAAGAGAAGTGGATGTTAATGGCTTTGTATCATTTCACATCCTTTTTGTTCTAATGTAGTATTTATGACAATAGCTCCAATGATACTGTTCAAAAGCAGTGAACTAAATGGTCAGTTCTCTTAAAACTGACATTTCACACATTATCTTTTCAGATCACAAAGATTAGGATGTCTAGTCATTTATTGCATGTATTGTATATTGTTACGTGATACTATGGATTTTACCAAAATGTTCACCACCGTGCCAAAAATATTATAAACCTTAAACACAAAAATACACGGGACACATTTTAGTAATCAAAATCTGAGGTGAAAAGATTGTTTTTAAAATAAGAAACCTTACCAAAACTAGACCTCTTAGACCCAAATTGATTAATGACATTTGGAAATGAATCAAGGATTTGTAACTCCATTAGAGACAGACATTTGAGACTCTATCAATCAATCAATCAATCAACCAAATTGAAACTAAAGGTTGTCGAAAAGATTTCTGACAGAAACCAGAAATGAAGGACTTGACTAGCGGAGGCGAGGTCTTACCCTCAGACATGCTCTTCAGGACGTGTAGGAAGCACATGAGCAGGCTCTTTATCTCAGACTGGTCCAGCTTATCGCAACGAAGCAGGCTGCTCCCCAGAGTTGATGCAGGCTGGTTCTAAGGGCCAAGATACACTGATCAGAGAGCAGCGCAACACACAAGCTTGTCCTCAACAGCTCTATTCTACACACAGCATGAAGCCATTGGGAGATTTGTGGTGTTAGTCCAATTACTGTATGTGGTGACTGAAACACAATATAGTCGTCTACCTCAACTTAACGTACGGAAGTTGTACGAGTTCTTTACGGCAAGCAAGTTATGAAAAACAAGTCGTCAACAAAGATATAAACATATGAAAATTAATGAGCAAACACTCATTAGGCAAAAGCTCACTCTGTCATTGACATGACTATGCGATAGCTTTTCCAGGCGTCCTTAGCTTGACTGTCACATTAATGCCCACATAAACCTTCATGCGTACCATATGTATTACTGTCTTCACACGGTACCTGTCTGTTCATGTCATGTTTTGTCTGGAAGGCTTGCCGCTGCTTTTGGCCACAGCTAAATCGGATCACAGTTTTGAGCCAATGGTTTTGATGAGGCAGTATGACCAAACAAATGGAGTCAGTCACCTTGGCCTTTAAAGGCTCTGCATCCGGGTGAGACAGATCAACTCTAGGTGTCGGGCCAAATCACTAAAACTCTCCAAGCCGGGACAGACAGCGCGTTGCAGGAACCGACAAAGCAATGCAGTAGCTGCTCTAACAGAGCGCGTGTTTGGCGGAACACAGCATCGTTCTCTGCCAGTGGTGAGTTAGTCTGGACCAGAACTCCTAACTATGGACCACCTCATGGAAACGATGAAGCCACGTCTCTGCTTCGAGGTGCTGAAAGGAACAGCTGCTTCTAAACTTAGCTGCCCCAAATAAGTCTGAGAAGTAAACTGACGAAGGAAGGCTGTCATTTGTGTTAACTCTTTAGAAAAGAAATGTAGAACTGAGAATAGCTCAAATGGTTTTGAATAATGTATTCAATTAAGCAGATAGCACTAATTCAAGTAATTCTTTCACTTTGTCTGTGTGTTTATGCCTTCCGTATCATTCAGAAAACGAAACGAAGAAACACAAGAACAAACCGTCAAACGAATAGTTCTCTAAATCTCTTAAAGACAGATTTAAGAGTCACACAGCACAGATGATAGCGATGTGAAAGAGAGCTACTCCAGTGGTATGCATGCTTGAGAGGTGTCTCTAATACAGAAGAAAACATGAAGACTAACAATCTTTGTACTTCATGTCACCAGAGATGACCTCGCGTGTCATCGTTCCGGCAAAGAAAGGAACTCAGCAAAGGCGAAAACACACGCACACGAACTCCCGGATGGGACACGCCTGACAGGAAGAGGAAGAGCTGGGGTAGGTGGATGTGTATTGTCAATCAGTACTTGGAGTAGAGTGGTGGCGTGATGCGGGACATGATTCCCTGAGACACTGGGGACAGTGAGCAAGGAAAAGTCCATGGTGGCGCGTTTGGAGTGGACCGACAGCGCCGAGTCCCCGGGCTCGGAAAACAAGCGCGGCACGTAGGCAGAGTGTCTCCGCCTGAAATTCTCTTTCTCCTGGCAGCGGGGGGCGGAGGAATCAACGGTACAGGGACAATTAACAGCGAGAAACCTCCTACCTGTCACAGGTCTATAACGCATGCTCCGCCTCTCCTGTCTGTCTGACAACAACTTACAAGGATGCATGAAACGTAATCAACCTGATCTGAGGCCTCAATCTGCCCCAGTGCACAGGGTAATCCCCTGGTAACCCTACACATTCATTTGTCTCCTAAACAGACAGTGCTACTGTGATCTGCTAGACCAATGGACACCACATCCCTTTAAGTCATTACAACCAGTCTGTTGGTCAAGCAGATCACAGCATGCATTTATCCGACAAAAGCCACTACTACCACTACTTCTAGAAATCATCATCTTTATATAAGGCTCAGAAACAGAGGCCTAGGTTAGACATAACTGGTCGCTACCTTCTCCAGAGAGTTGGGCTTGTCGATGCTCTTCTCGGGAAGGCTGTTTCCAGAGTCCGTGCTGATTAAAGATCCCCGGGAGTCAGCGTGGCGGACAGAGTTAATGTTGGGGGTGGAGGACGCGTGGGGGGAAGCTGGAAAACCAGAGACACGAGCGCGGTTAAAACACCAACCCAGAGTGTCCGTCTGTCGCCAGGTAGGGTAAAGTATTCAAATGTTGTTGTCGAGAGCTGACCAAATCTCACCAGTGCCAGAGATGACTCCGAAAACATCCTTGTGCAAACTGTTGTCTAACAAAGTGCTGGATCTCGGGGGCGTCATTATCATGGAGTTACCAACGAGTGGGTCATCTCTTCCATTCTAAAAGGAAATTAACTGTTAGTACAGTTACGTGTTTACAGGTAGGGTTTTGAATTGTAGCGGCTGTCAGCCACCAGGTGGCAGTCATACATTGTTAGAGTGGTTGATGGTGAATGGGGACACTTCCTTCACATTGAGCCTATGGACGTTCTCCTGTAGCAGACCAAACAGAGGCAGATAGAGGGTGGCAAGCCGAGCTTGCTGGCTCTGAAATAGAGATAGTACGATTAAATCAACTTCATTGTGCCTTGCCAGAATTGTCGGGGTGTCACCAGAGCAAAGGGACAAGGAAAATCGACTGACCTTGGATATGTAGCGGTCATCAAAGGTGTGCTTGACCATCAGGTTCTTGAGCACATGGATGGATATCTGCCGGATCTCCCGGAACTCCTGCAAGGCGGCGCCCACATCCCGCAGCAACAGTCCAACCAGGAAATGGTTCTTACAGAAGTCGTCTGTTAGCGAGTAGTCCAACTGAAGGTCTGGGAGGAAGACAAACAGGGGACAGGGCATTAAGGTTTGGGACTTTTAGCCAGCATTTGCTATGATATAAAAGAACCTCACACCATAATCTCTTAGGTGATGATTGGAGACAACATCTGCCTTTAAAAGTCTGGTTCTATCTGAATGATGGTAAAAACGTTATTACTAATGGAGGTTGTAATCAGGTCGTCAAAACAACAACACTGCGAAATCAAGTTTCATCCAAGTATTCAAAGAAACCCTCACAGAAACAACCATTAGCGTGCTGCAAATCTACAGAGCAGTGGATTACTAGAGCATTTTCATTTAATCTACACAATTCATAAATAATAATAGATAAAAGAATGAAAAGGATTACTATCTTTAACAGGACAAAATCAGTTGTACAACCCAGTTATTACCAGTCAAAATAAACAGGGGTCAGGTACCAGGCAGTGAATAAACAGATTCAGTTAGCAAGCAAGGTGGTTGATATGGGTTTACAATTGACAAATCAACATATAGCTTTACAGAAATTCTAATGAAATCGCAAGTGAAGTGACACATAACGTGTACTGAAATGGAGGTTATAAATGTCCACAGTTTTTTTTCATACAAGCTGTAATTTACATGCAAATTCAAACACCTGTGCAGTCTGACTTTTAATGGGGAGAACGAGAAAGGAAAACATCTGACTGAAAATATCTGAGTCGCACAATCCAAACCTTAGCCAAGCCTGCTAAACACCATGGTAAAAAACGCTTGTCGCATAAAATTATATAAAGCTCCACACACGCTCACACCTTCTCACACACACATGGCCAATTTACACTTTACATGTATGAAGATAAATCATAAATATTAAAGTATTAGTCATGATCATATGCAATGGTGCTTTTGATTTGCTGATTGACTTTAGTTGATCAATTTGATTATTTGGCCCATGTAACCACAACTGAAGGGTTGGATCAATGTCTTATTTTCTGACAGGACACACAAGCAGCACACCGTGCACCTACCTACAGGAGTATCGTATGACTCCATGTTGGGAGAAAGTAAAGCTAATTGGCAGAAGAGAGAAGAGGAACACAAAGCGGAAACACACAAATGAGCTCTATTCAAAACAGAGACAGCTGGAATAGAGAGATAACATTAGAACAGAATATATTCTATTACTTTTTAGGACACTCGGTTGACTCTGGTCTATCAAAACAGGGACAGTGCGGGTACTGTAATTGAGTTTGATGACATTCTACTGGAGAAGCAAGGTCATCCACTATCTGGCAAAACAGGTTGCACATTAAAATAGGCAGAAGCCTTCAACTTTAGCAAACAGCGTTTGCAGTTTTTTACCTTACAAATGATTATAGAAACTCATCATATTACTAGCACAGTTTACTTTCTCCAAAGGATAGAAATATGCCCACCTTGGAATCTCTGTATTCTCCCTTTTCCAAAAGGCATTGGTAGATTCAAGGGGATGTAGTGCTCGTGGTTGCATACGACGCGCAGAAACTCAAACTTGAACTCAAACAAAGTCTGAAAACATGATAGTAAACACGTGTTGCTACCAAGATATGGTGGAGGAAACGTGAACACATTCTAATTACTTCCTCAAAATCATTACTGTTATGATGAATACCTTGGGGTCCCCAGGCATAAAACAGTGGATGTAGTTGTTGATCTGTTTGAAGACAAACCCTCTGTCCATTAAGGTGAAGCATCTCTGTGGACAGAAAGGACATGTGATTGGACCAGAGAACAGATCAGTAGAGAATCAAACAATCTTCATCATGTCTGTAACCTCTGTTAAAATGTATTGGTATGACTCGGAAAAGACTATAAGAACTAAGTGTGCCAACTAGCCAATGAAATGGCACAAAACTGACCTTGATGAAGACTGCCAGGCTGTGGTTGGCGTTCCGGGCTGCGTCCAGGTTGTCTTTGTACTTCTGGGTGATGTGAGGCATCATCATGTTGACCAGTGTCTCCACAGTGTGGTGAAAGCCAGCAGAGAAACGCTGGTTCCTGGACAGCTGAGGAACACACTTAAGCACTTAAACACATTTTCTGTCAGAATCTGAGTTGTTTTTAGGGACAAAGGTGTTAATGGGTTGTTCAAGTTAGAGGTGCTCTTTAGGCCATAGATGTTGTGTTCATAGTCAGAGGGTAAATAGAGTCAGAGGTGTTCCTAGCGTATAGTCAGGTGTTCTAAAGGTCAGAGGAAAAATACGGTCAGAGATGTTCTTAAGATCAGAAGGTAAATATTGTCAGAGGTGTTCCTAAGGTCAAGTTTTCTAAAGGTCAGAGGGTAAATACCGTCAGAGGTGTTCCTAAGGTCAGGTTTTCAGTGTGTAAATGCGGTCAGAGCAGCTTGTTGTTTTAATGGTCATAGCCGTTACTGTCTGAGCTCCACACCGCTATAACTTTCTAATAAATGTTTTATTGAATTTAGGGATAGAATTACAGAACGGCCCACAGGAAAACATGTGAAAGTAATACACAGCAATTTGACTTTGACCACACTTCCAACAACACATTTGGGGTCTGTTTCTGAGCCCACCACAGCCACTCCCAGAGAGACCATCCCAGAGAGCAGCCACAGGATCACAGGTGGAGGGGACCCCTTCCTCTGTTTAGTGACGGACACCCCTTCCTGATTACACACGGACAGGCCAGGGAGGAAAGTCGGTACTATGGTTGGTTAGGGGAGAGGGCTCTGGACAGCACTGAGGCAAGGGTCGGTTAAAAGACATGGCCGGGCTTCATTCTGTGGTAGGACTGTGGCGACCCACATGCCTGTTAGTGGCTGGGACTGATAATAAAAAAATACTTTGTTTAGTCAAGTGTCATGTAACACTTACCTTGACTTTACCACTCTCAATCAAGTACTGGGCCATGGACTTCACTAAGGCTTCGAAGAAATACCAGGAGTACTAGAACACAGAAGCACAAAATCTTCAAGACAAATCAAGACAAACATGATGTAGAAAGTCCAGATATGGACTTCGACAGAAATCCTGTACTCTCACTATTCACTACCTTTAGCAGCTTGTTGCTGGTGAGGAAGTCTGTCGAAGGCTTTAGAATTGCAGTCATGGCTTTGGCCAGCTCCTCGTGCACCGTTCTCACGGTCGTGGATGTGTACGGCTCGGTCTTAAACACGTACTGAGACGGGCAGAGAGCGAAAACGACATCAGCAACCCCAACAGAATCGAACACGGTGCCGTGCGCTAACTTGACCGGCATGGCTCACCTTGACATATGATCTCAGGTAGTGCTCCAACCCTTCTTCATGGCACTGGGCAACGATGTGAATCATGACTCTGAAAGGTAGAAACAACATTACCGGGTTTTATTCATCTGTGACTCCAGAAACGCCTAATGACCACGTCACATGGTCTATCCAAGCGGCACCGTATTGGACAGAGGGCGCTGGTTAAAGCATTGCACTACTTTAGGAATAGGGTGGCATTTGGGAGCCCGGCTGACCTGGTGACATTGACCGCCACCTCCTCATGGGTGGCACTGGTCAACACGCGAAATAGCTGGTTGAGCGTGGTGGGCAAGAACTTGATCATAACATGACTCTCCATTGCATGAAGACTCTGAGGGGAATAGAGGACAGATATTAAAGATTTTATTGCCGTTTGTTTGGTCCAGTAAAAACCGTGCATTACTAAAGCGGAATAGTCTGGCTTTTATTGACTGCCTTTCACATTGCCATGTTGCAATGCTGTTGTTGGAAAATAAAAACCCTGGCCAGGTAATTCACAAATCATCTCTCAGCCTGGCAGACAGGGTTAACTGCGTTAACAGAACAGAGTTATGTAAAAACGACCGAAGGAAAGTGAAGCTGTGAAGAATAACAGGACACACCTGAAAAAAGCATGGGTTTATCACACACAAATTAGCCTGTTCCTGTAGCCAGGCGGAGCAGAGCATTTGTAAACTACTACATACTGGAGTCTAACCCATCCACGGACAGACTAGTCATTAGGCAACTGGCCAGTGAAAGTCTCTCTGCAACACCTGCCCTTGTGTGACCCTCTCACCATTGTGTGGACTGCTGTGTTTACATGAGCACCCCAGAGAAGCACCTGAATGTGTCTCTGCTCATGTTGATGTCCGCAGGGGGGACAATAGATGGAGTGTCGTGGTTCTGAAAGGGTTAGGCTTGCATTGTCCCATACAGGCCTGCCTAAACAAGCACTCGTTTGTAAACATCCTCAGGAAATTAGACATCCTGATGGATAGCAGAGGGAATCATGGGCGACATGTCTTGGAGATAAGAGAGAGAGAGTGACAGAGGATAGGGGAAGAGTGAGAAAGCGGGAGCACCAGAGATGTGGAAATAACCTCTACCTTAATTGAGCTCGTTGGTGCCCAAACCTCCACTAGGCGTCTCCAGAGAGTGACCAGGCATGACAACCCAATATGATTACTAACCCCTAAAACACAGGCAACGCTGGCTAACTGCACCACCCTCAGTGGGACACAGATGCAATTTTTCATCCAAGCACTCATGACTGAGGGGCCGCAGTTTCAGCTTTACCTTTAGGTATTTGACCAGCTCTCCTCCTGCCACCTGGGCTGCAGGCTCGGTGCTCTGACAGTGGGCAAAGAAATTGTGCAAATGCTGATCCTACAGAAGGGACAAAAGATGTTAAACAAAGAAATCTGTTCAGAAAACGACGAAAATGAAATCACTTAACTAATCTGTCAACTGAAACCAACCTGACTGTACACAGTGGAGACCAGGTGAGTGGACACTTTGAATAGAGGTTTGCCTCCATCCACCCATTTGATTTCAGGATGCTGCTACAGGACACACAATAACTGTTGTTACCACACTGATAAGGTTTTAGATCATCGTACTGTAGGTCCTTCAAATGGAATGGAGTAAAGATCTGATTGAAACCTCCATGCAGTGATCTCTGATTCACAGACCATGTTACTAGACACAAAGTCTGTGGCTCCCCGATGGCCTTCCTCCTCAACTTTCTTTCAAGACCACTTGTAAGTTAGATTTGACTAACACAAAATTACCGGGTGGTTTTCAATCCAATTCATTTAAACACATCGTTTTCTCAAATTTGTGGTGATGAAGTGGGAGAAAACTGTGTGTTTGTGTTGTATTTTGTCTGTCTCTGTGTGTTTGTGAGGAGAGCGGTACCTTGCTGACCCCTTCCTGACAGCTGAGGTAGCCAGCGGGCAGGTTGGCAGCCACGGGGATGTGGCTCTCGTTCATGATCACCCGGCCGTCTTTCAGTAGAGGGAGCCAAGCATAACCCACTGGGGACAAACGGGACAGGACTGTCAGCAAGCTCACAGAACCAATCACACCCAACGGTGACTCAGCAAAGGCACAAATCAGCCAACATTATACTGGGGAGACCAATCAGCAAACAGAACAGGGGTGTATATAAATATGTTGGATGGCTCGAGACCTACAAGCAATCCAAATGAATGATATACCCCCCTGTTATGTTTGCTTTTGGATCCATACTATATGGGTCTGTATCCTAGGTCTGGGTCTATACCATATAGGTCTGTCTCCTAGGTCTGGGTCTATACCATATTGGTCTGTATCCTAGGTCTGCGTCTATACCATATGGGTCTGTATCCTAGGTCTGGGTCTATACCATATGGGTCTGTATCCTAGGTCTGGGTCTATACCATATGGGTAGGTATCCTAGGTTTGGGTCTGTACCATATGGGTCTGTATCCTAGGTTTGGGTATGTACCTTGTGTCTCAACCATGTCTCTCTTCTTGGTGCTGGCCTTGCTGTTGCTGTCACAGCTGATGTGATAGAAGGTAAACAGCAGATGGTGTTTCTCATTGAGCTGGGTGGGCAGCTCCATCTTAAACTGTGTGACAGGAATCAAAACACACACCCTCAGGGTCAGCACATAGAAATGCAGCCCTGTATCCTCTGTTCATTAATCATGAGCCTAGCTGTCAGGATTGGCCTGTTCCAAAAACGTACCTCGTCATAAAACTCTGGGCTGTGCTGGTGATGTAATACTGCAGCAAAGGCAGTTTTGGTAAACAGGGGACCTCCTGGTCGACCATAGATGCACTGTGGGTAATAATAAGTGTGTTTACTCCCTGGGTGAAGGCTGGTCTTCCACTACCACATGACACTGCAAACCGCCAGAAGGACAGATGAGAAGAAGCTTACTTTGAGTGAGACAGCATCCTCCTCGTCAGAGTCCTTGAACTCGATGCAGACAGCTATGTTTCTAGCCTGAGGACAGAGCACAAAGAACAAAGCCGACCTAGTTGGAGATGCTAACTGGAACATGTTTCTGATGTAGTCTTCAGCAAAGTTTCTCTCAGATACAGAAGGCAAGATAATGAGCACCTTTGAACTACTATATGGTCATTTTAACAACGTAGTACCGAATAGATGAGTTTAGCAGTGTATCGATTTGTAACTATGCTATAAATGTACATACATTGAATCAAACTGCAAATTGAAAGTCAGTTAGTCGATACCTTTGTGAAGGATTTTTGGCTGTCGTACTTCAGGTGCTTAGGATATACATAGAGGTGATTGTTGTAGGTGGTAAAGGGCTGGGAGCACTTGGCTATGTAGGGAACAAACTCCTCTACTTCAAAGAAGATTTTGGTCTTCTCACCACTCTCAAAGGTCTTCACAGGAATGTAGGACGAGGTAACACAATCTACAAAGACCGGAGGGAATAAATAGCAGACAAAAAGAAGACCAATATGATGGGAAGCTTTCATGTTCCCAATGGGTGTTGGCTTTGGAGGGCTTACTTGTCAAATCAGGGGCAACATTGTCAATGGTAACGTCTAGGTTTCCTAAGATTACAGGGAGCTTGGCCATCTTCTCTGGCCTAAGGAGGAGAAGCAAAAATAAACAGCAGTTAATGCCTTTGTTATCATCTACCTAGGAGGACATGATGGAAAACAGGCAAGATGCCTGGAAACGACCATGTGAACAGTCAAACTGAAGAGAAGAACCAAATATTTGTAAAGGTGAGAAAACATCTGCGGCACAGGCTTTCATTGTCAAAGGGAATCTCTCAATCTTGTCTATTTAGCCCGAGAGCGCCGTATTTGGGACTCAGCTTCCCTGTGGTTTTAACACTTAAATCATTCAGACTAAGCATGATTCAATTCAATATTACCCATATGGTATGATGCTCTTCTAGAATAAACCATAGTCAGCACAAACCACAGTTGAAGTTCAATTACTCACTTTCTGAAGTCAGCCAGAAGTTTGAACATGTCATCGTTGGACAGTTTGTTGCTGTCCTGTCTGTAGATGGCAGAGAATCTAGCACTTTTGTCCAGTGTTCCCGATGCATCTTTGAATAGAGGCCTGTGAGGAAGCACAGACAAATAAAAACAGTTATGGTTAGCAGTGGTACACTGTACAAAGCACTGCTGATGTTCCTGTCAGGGTTTTTCCACCCGTCTAATCTAGGCCTTCAGCACTCTCACACTTCCTGCATGAGCTGATCGCTAACGGGAGTGGAGTACGCAGTATTTCCCTTTGGAAAGTCACACCGTATCCTGTGACACCTTTCTTCTTTTTCCAGGCACCATGGGTACTGGGTACTGTTTCTACAACTCATTGATGTGTAATATCTTTACCAGTGACAGAAAAGAAAAAACAGAACTGAAATTAACTTACTTTATTGTGCCTGGGAATAATCTTGGTGCTGATATTGCATTTAATTTATTTTCGAACTCTTTTCCTTTCAAGTGATGCCATATTTAGCAAATGCTATTTAAATATTTAGCATAATTTTTTTTAAATGATAGTTTCTCAAATAATGTATTGATATCCTGTAAGGTAATGCATTTCGACATAGGCTTTTACAACAGAAACATCAGCTCAGGTTAGGTCAGTGCCCAAACGGTACCTGGCAGCCCATGCAAACGGCATCCGGTAATGACCCAACCGGCTGCAGGCCAACTTGGCATTTTTCAGGACCTTCTGTGCCACCTGGTGGGAAAGAGTGGGAGCCATAGAAATGAATGGAGAACACAACTTGGATGAAACCAGGCTTTGGCAGGAACGTCGCCATTAAAGGCTTTAATTGAGAGCAGTCAACTGGATCAAACTCAGTCATGACATGTCACAACACGGTCAGGACGGATCAGCCACTGAATTAAAAACATTCCAGAGATGACTTTAATGGAACGGCATTTGCATACAGAAACTGTATAGCAACGTTTCTTCTATCCATCTCAGTTTCAGACCCACGCTGGTCAAACAACACAGACAGGGCTGATGGTCAGCACTTCAGCCTCCCAGCATTTCCTACTGAGTTCGGTCTGAGGCCTGCCAATCTCCGTGCACGCACGCCTAACACACATGTGCACTCACACCAACACCCTGAAAATAGTCCCTAATGCATTTTAGATTTTCTCTCTTGAATCCAATTACTGCTCATTTTACCCTCTTAAGAGATCATAACCAGATTTGTACAGCCAAAACCAATGCTTGTGTAGTGTTATTGTACAGGCCAGCATTCATGACATGGACCATTTTATCGTTTATCATTCGGACTAATCTACGGGAATTTGCTGAGTGTGGGGGAATTTAGTATTTAGCAATTTAGTATTTTTCCGATGCTGAGGAAAAAAGCCTACTTTGGTTGAGTCTGAGCTCTTCATGTAGGGCTCAGCGCAGTGGGTGATTCCTCCCTGGAGGACCTTCTCAATGCGAGCTACCAGGAAGATATCCGGGTGGGGACATGTTACAGAGAACACTCCCTGTGGAGAGAGAAACAGCGTGAGGGAAGCATGAAAACCTAAATGGTCCGTTAAAATTTTTAGGGGTTCAACAGTTTACTTGAGGTAAAACTGAGACCTAAATCATGGGAGGCATTGTCATAACACTTTCAATCTCTGTCATAATCATTTTGAGATTCATTTGTGAAAACATTTTGTAGAGATTCATATGTGTTATCTCACCTGTCTGGGGTACTGCATCGCCCCTTCAGGCAGACCATGGACCCCCCTCTGAGCCCCCAGTACTGCCTCCCCTCCCCCGTTCATATACTGGCTGCTGGGATTGGCCACCAGCTGTCTGACGGACGGGTGGTTCAGGTCCACATGGAAGTCGGATGAGATCTTCCTACTGTTCTGGATGTCAAACAGTGACAGGGTCACATAGAAGGGCTCTACCTGGAAATTGAGTTATGAAACGATCTTAGTCAGTAAAGGACTCAACAAACAATCCCGTAGATAGGACACTTAACTACTACTATGTAACAGAGAGAACAATGCAATAGTGACAATTTGTTCACGTGGTCTGTATCTTTATCAGTTGGTTCATGTCTCTGTCAGTTGGTCTGTATTTCTGTCTGACAGGTTGTCTGTATCTCTGTCAGGTGGTCTGTATTTCTGTGGTCTGTATCTCTGTCAGTTGGTCTGTATTTTGCCCATCAGCTGGTCTGTATCTTTGTCCTCGTCTCTGTCTGTAAAGTGCACTGTGTAACTCTCTGAGAATGAACAATTCTCCAGGACACATGGCACACTACTATGACTGTAAAAATTCTACATGGACTCATAGGAGATCTGGCATACATTTGTTGTTGGTCCCTCTTCGTTCTCTGCTACACAGCTTTGCAGGTTGAAGGCCAGATCATTGCAATTGACCAAAATGCGCTTGCCAAACTTCTCCTCAAACGGCTTTATTTCCGGTTCGATACCTGAGAAGTCAAGCCTCTGTAGAGAGGAAAATAGTAACATTATTAATGAAATCATAATTTGCAGTTGGAGGATATTTAAATGTCTTTCTGAAAACTTTTAATTTACTAACCTGTGTGTCTGGGTCCAAGGTGAACAGTTTCAATCTGGTTTCGTTTCTCATTTTAGATTCAATATCTCTTGCACTCTGAGGACAAAGATTATACTTTTTTAATGAAAACCCAGACCAAAACCTTCCTTATGCTTAATAAGAAAGCATAATATTAATATTATATTTTCAGATTTAACTGCTTTCATAATTTGAAAATGTCTCTTCCTTTGTGAGCGTCTACAGTTGAGGTTCCCCATTACATGCTGATCAGACTCAATGGTAAAGACAGGTGGTGCAGCCAATATCACCACAAATCAAGAACTCTGCCAGACGTTTGCTTTGCTAACTAACTGCTACCATCCGTTTTCATGCACATTTGGCTAATCTATAAGGCGACTGCTCCTCAGGGCAAACATATGGACATGTGCTTCTAGAAGCCAGTCATTCTTCCACCTCACAATACAGGCTGTTACTGGAAACCCAGACGTTAAAGCCTGTCCAAGCACTGAGTGCTTCGGCAAATAGCCATGGAAATATCATACTGTAGATTCCTGCTATGGGAAAGTAACATGTTGGTTGCTCTCCTGCCTTGGTCTCAAACAGCTGCAATTTGTCTCACTAGTTCAGAAATAACGTTGAAAACCGCACGTGTCTCAAAACACAGTTAATGAGCTAAGTAAACCATGCATTTGGGATGAAAGCTCCTCTGGAATTCCTGATTGACTGGCTGCCTTCTCACCACCTTCCACGATTTGATGGTGACCATTGTGCCTCAGGTGAAAAGGGCCTACCTGAAAGCTGTCCATGCTCCCCAACGAACTATCAGCCTTTCCCAGCTCATCATCTGCAACAGAAAAGTCACGTATTGGAAACAGAGCGAAAACTTTCACTTGATTATTGGTTACAATTCCATTACTACACAACATATTTAATTGTACACACTAACCTATTAGTAAATAGTCCCTTAAACTGACAGAGAAACTGAGCCATCCTGGGATCCGACCCTAGAGCCCTTGTGGCTGTTACACGTTATTTTTCTCTCTATGAGAGCGTGATTAATAAAAGCAGTGGGGTTACAGAGAATAGCTTGGTTCTTTGTGCAGACGCACTCATGGCTCTTTCCCGAGGTTCAGGCCTCAGATCAGACAGGAGGCGAGTATTAAAAACCTGGGTGGTCCCATAGTAGCGGCCCCATTACCAAAGACAAGGAGAACTAATGTCTGGGGGATGTCGATGTAAACACGGGAATCCACCGTGTCACGTGTCCTGTGCTACATGGGCTTCATTCACCCAGGCAAGCCCCTCCCCTTTCTCTTCCCAGAGCCTTTTCAGATTAGTCAAGACCAGTGAGTGGAAAACAAGATCAGACTTAGGCTGCCTGTTAACGCAACAAGCTCAAAGGTGTTTTATAAAGAAATCTGAGCCAACGACACATTTAGTCGCCTCGTTAACCAGTGTCCTCAGTCTTGCCGGATTATACGCTATGGTTGCGAACGTTAGATTCTTCCCCTCGGTGTATGTGTCTGACATCCAAATATTTGGACTTTTGAACTTGATACTCGGATTAGTTTGAGAAGATCAAACTGTGGTGACGTTCTTTCGTGCAATACCCGTCCTTTTGACGTCACCTAAACAACATTCCGCCAGAGGTCTATGCACATTTCCAAAAAACTAAAAAGAGGTATGGAACCTAAAGAGGATTGACTAAATGGAACTCTCAGCCACTCCAGCTAAGGCCAGCAGCAAAAAGAGATAAAACAGCACCTACTAGTGAGGGAGCTGTGGAGAGGAACAGACATTCTTAGATGTATTTATTATACACCGATCAGCTATAACATTAAGACCACTGACAGGTGAAGTGAATAACACTGATCTCCTTATCATGGCACATGTCAGAGAGTGTGATATATTAGGCAGCAAGTGAACATTCTGTCCTCAAAGTTGATGTGTTACAAGCAGGAAAAATGGGCAAGCAGAAGGATCTGAGCGGCTTTCACAAGGGCCAAATTGTGAGGGCTAGACGACTGGGTCAGAACATCTCCAAAACTGCAGTCCTTGTGGGGTGTTCCCGGTCTGCAGTGGTCAGTACCTATCAAAAGTTGTCCAGGGAAAGAAAAGCAGTGAACCAGTGATAGGGTCATGTGAGGCGAAGGCTCATTGATGCATGTGTGTCTTGCAAAGGCTGGCCCGTGTTGTTCAAATTGCTGAAAAAGTTAATGATGGTACTGATAGAAAGGTGTCAGAACAGTTTGTTGTGTATGTACCCTCAGAACAGTCAGGGTGTCCATGCTGACCCCTGTCCACTGTTGAAAGCTCCTATAATGGGCACGTGAGCATGAGAACTGGATCACGGAGCAATGGAAGAAAGTGGCCTGGTCTGATGAATCACATTTTCTTTTACATCATTTGGATGGCCAGGTGCGTGTGCGTCGCTTACCTGGAGGCACCAGGATGCACTATGGGAAGGAGGCAAGCCGGCGGAGGCCGTGTGATCCTTTGGGCAATGTTCTGTGGGGAAACCTTGGGTCCTGCTATTCATGTGGTTGTTACTTTGACACGTACCTAAGCACTGTTGCAGACCATGTGCACCCTCTCATGGCAATGGTATTCTCTGATGGCATTGGCCTCTTTCTGCAGGATTACGTATCCTGCCCCACAAATCAAAAATGGTCTGAGGAACACAAAAGTTTGGGGAACAAAACAACGAGTTCAAGGTGTTGACTTGGCCTCCAAATTCCCCAGATCTCAATCCAATTGAGCATCTGCGGGATGTGCTGGACAAGCAGGTCCGATCCATGAGGCCCCACCTCCCAACTTACAGGACTTAAAGGATCTGCTCCTAACGTTTTGGTACCAGATACCACAGCACAACTTCAGAGGTCTAGTGGAGTCCATGCCTCGACGGGTCAGGGCTGTTATGTTGGCAAAAGGGGAACCTATACAATATTAGGCAGGTGGTCATAATGTTATGGCTGATCGGTTTATTTGTATTTTTTGCTGTGGTGTATATTTATATTGTCTTTTCTGCTGAATGTTTAAAATGCAGAAGGATTAACCGTTACTTTGGCTAATTGGGTCCTAATAAAATAAATCATACAGGTTGTCGACCTTCCCCCAGTCTAACAGTCCAGAAGTCAACCCTGAGACATTTTCACTTTGAAAAGATATTTTGCCTTGTGAGAGGGACTTCGTTGGAAGAGAGCTAGATACTGTTTTAACAGAATTTTCATGGAAATCAAAAGCTTATCTTTTGCTCAGCTCTTAACTCACTCCCAGTGAACCCTGAAAACCCATTCAAGCATGCATGCAAGCAGACAGACAGAAACACAGAAACACACACACACACTCACACACACACACACACACACACACACCTGACCCACCATCGTGGATGTCCCCGTTTCTCTTCTCCTGCATGGCGATCTCAAAACTGCTGTGTAGTATCTTGTTGAGTGTATTAATCCAGTCCTCCATCTCTCCTTCACTGTCAGCAGCCAGCAGGTAGGTGCTCTTGTCCTGCATCTTCAGCTCAAAGGCAAAGCGCCGCACCTTGTTGTTCTGCAGTCACAGACGGGAGAGGACAAGACAGGACAGAGCACAGGGGTGGATGTAAAGGAAGTTACGACACATTGGAAGGGTCAACTTCAACGAGAAGCAAGCTCTCCAGAAAAAGCAATGCCGGACCATCATAAAAAACAGCATGACGTTTTCAAAAGATAACAATTTGTGCAGGTCAAGTGTGTTGGTTTTCTTACAGTCAAAAAAAACAAATGCCCAACAGTGAATCAAAAAGGTCTAAAGAGAACTTTCCGATCCACCATCCAAAGTTAACATCTGCAATTTTGCCAAGTTACCAAAAGGCGTTTGCAGCTTAGATTAATGATTCGTTTTATGGCTCTTTGAACAAAACATTACTGAAAACAACTGGTCTCCTCTCCCTCATTGAAAATAGATACATTCACCAAGACTCAAGATTTTGAACAACAATACTGTCTGTCTCATTTCATTTGCTTATTTACTAAAAGAAAAGAAAACTTGGGAGAGCAAACGGTATGTGTACACATTGACAACGACAGAAACATCGACCAATAAGCCTGTATTTACCAAAGCTTCAAGGAATTTTTCATGGTTATAGAGAGACAGGGAAGAAAAAGACATTACTGTAATAAAAGTGTCCAGGGTGCTAGGATGAAAGTATTTCCATATGCGTAGCTTAGCATAGTGCTGCCAGGACTGGAGCTAAGCTCTTATAAAAGTGACCGAATCTGCTGAAGGGAGTTAGTCAGCAGCACTGGAGTTGATCTTTGACCCCCAATCAGCCAAGAGCTGTGTGACGTCACTGTCTCAGGTGGGCCTCGGAATGTCTTGATTACACACAGCCCACCTCCTAATGCTGGTGCTTCCATCAGCCGTGGCTGAATAACATTGCACAGCTATACTCTGTATCTTTTGAACTCGAACGGCTATTTGCCAGGCACAGAATTCGGAGAAAACAGCAGTCCCCAAAACACTGCCTTATCATTTCTATATGAATCACAGACTGAGTTAGCCATAAGTGGGAAGTCGACTGCAGCCCCACAAAGCATTGAGCTGTATGTCAGTTACCATGGTTATTATTGCAATAATGCTGAGTATTTCAGCCTGCAGACAGGGAGGTGAAAGGGAGGAAGAGTCATTAGCTCAAGGCCATTACAGTAAACATTAGATACAGGGGTGTTTGGAACGAGACCGGTTTCTTCGTCCAGTGAAAAAATAGCCATGGTTATTAAGGAGGGGAAGACTTTATTCTGATAAACATTCAGTTGTAAAAATGTTCCACTTTGGTACACAGATAATCACCCTACTGGGCTACATTCAATGATGTGGCTCCACCCTTAACCCCACTCAAAACTCAGACTGCAAACGAGCCATGTGTGCAGGTAGCAATGTGTTCATCACGCAAAGCCCTGGGCCACGGGACATCACACGGCACGCAGGGGAGAGGAAGACCTTGGATCCCTCCCCCAGTTCTCTCATCATGGAAACTGTGAGGAGTGCTGGGATGACAGGAGTGATTATGATGGGGCTGAAAGGGAGATGCTGGACTCACGGTTCAGGAGATGGAGGCCAACCCGCGGGGGTTCCCCAGGACACCAGACCTCCGGGTCCAAGTGAGAGACGGGCTCAAAAGGTGGAAGAACTGATACGTTCCGTAAGGTGGAAGCCTTGGTATGTTTGTGCACACGCAAGCGCATTTGTGTATGTATTCCTCTGTATGTGTGTTTGTGGGTGTGTGTGTGTGTGTGTGTGTGTGTTGGCCTTTCATAAAAGAGCAGGGTGAAGCGTGCTGAAGCAGCGGGGGAGCATGAAGTCACTCCATATGTCAATAATTGCCGAGTTAATCAAGAGCAGATCTCCTTGCAAGACCAGTTGTTGAGGTTTATAATTAGCGCCATTATCTTGGCCGTGTAATGACAAACTTCAACTAAATGAAAAACAGATCGGTCCAGTGTGGAGGGGATGCCAGACTTGACTGGAAACCAAACCTTTCACTTTATTCAATGACAGAATCAGCCATCGGTCTGAACTTCAGGAGTCCGACGAAGGTTCTAAAAGACCAGACTGGATCAGGAATCTGTTAAGTACGAAGGTGACAGAGTGGTACGGTGTTTGGGAAGGGGTTGAGAATACCACGAGAGGGCAGGGACAGCCCACACTGTATGCTCGAGTGTCCTCCCCACCTCCCCGTTCCCCTCAATACAAAGTACACACGCACCTCCACTCCCTCCATCTCAGGGGACCCTCCATCTCCTCTGGCCCAATAAAATCCCCTTCCGTGGGCCTGGAGTCTGGAGAGCTCTGAACTCCACTCCGATCACTCCTTTTTTTAAGTATCTGTTTAATGTCAGCCGAATGCTTAGTCGGTAAAAACAAGACCTTTTCCATCCACTGGTGTGTTGAAGACCTAATATTGATGCTTCCAGTCTGCCTTGGGACTGGGAGAGATAAGTCTGCTAGCCCCAGCATGTGGAACTGATCGCCTGCTGTGAAGTGCATGGTAGGATGACATCTGTGTTCACCACGTTTCAGTCAGCAGTAATTCATGAGGGAGGAAGAGACTGGAGAGCTCTGGTTTCAGCCCATTGACGTAGGCAAGGGTCCTATGCTTTTCCCCCTCATTGATCCACTGTCGCTAGCTTTAACTTGCACTGAGATTCACCGATCATCCAACATCGTAAAATAGCACACGGGTAAATATAGTTTAGGAAGTTACAGAGTTGGTAGTGAAACATGTCTGGCTGAATGACCCCACAGAATGTATTATGAGAATGTACTTTGTGGACATCGCCACACACACTCCACAAAATTACCTGAACAACACCCATACAGGAGTCCAGGAAAATGGTTCCTTTGGGTTCTTTGGAGATCTTCTCATCTTTGTAGAAGTTCAGGTTGTATGAACCATCCCCCAGCTGCGTTAGGTGGAAATACCTCCTCTTGAAAGACTGGGGAGAGGAGTAGAACAACGTAAAAATATAATGTATATTGTCATAAAACAACAAGCAAGATTAATGTACATTTACGTATCAGGATCAAAATGATTTTGTCATCGAAGATACTGACAATAGATGTTATCATGACATCTGGTACCACTGTGTAACCTACTTCCTCTGTGATAGCTAGTGACACCCTCATTGTTAGGAAGACTTACCCTCATGGTGACACTGATGGCACTGTTCATGTTGCCTTTGTACAGCCAGCCATGCTTGGTGATCCCACCCTTCTGGGAACCTAGGGAGGCCGTGTCCTGGAGGACACATGGATCAGACAAACTAAACACCATGAAGAGTACAGATGAATAAACAGACAGTACCATATCAAAACTAGTTTGTAGATAACTGGCTCTCTTTTTGGGACTCGCCCAGAAATTGGGTCAGGTCTGATCTGCTGAAGAGTGACGGACTTCATCCTAGCTGGAGTGGTTCTCTTCTTTTATCTAGGAACATTGACAGGAGTCTCACTTCTATAGCCTCACCATGAGATAGGGTGTAGGACATGCATGTGAAGTGTCAATAGCATAGCCAGAGTAGTTAGTACAGCTTTGCCTATTGCAAATGTGACTCGTTCCAGGCTGAGAAAAGTTAAACAAGGAAGCGCTTAACAATAGCAACCTAATTAAGATAAAACCTCCCTCCACCTCGGTCACAAATAAAAATGACTATATTACCCTGCATCTCAAAATGGGACTCGTAAATGTTAGGTCCCTTGCTCCAAAGGCAATTGCAGTAAATGAATTGATCTCGGATCATAAACTTGATGTTATTGTGTGAAACATGGCTAAAGCCTGATGAATTTACTGCCCTAAATGAGGCCTCTCTACCTGTCTATACTGGTGATCATATCCCCTGTGCATCCTGAAAAGGAGAGGTGTTTGCTAATATCAAGGGCAGTAAATACAAATGTACTCTTAAAAACATCACTGGTTTTCATTCTTTTGAAGTTCTGCTCATGAAAGTTAACCAGGCTGATAAATCGTTTTACATAGCCACTATTTACAGGCCACCTAGGCCATATACAATGTTCCTCAATGAGTTTCCAAAATTCTTGTCTAACCTTGTAGTCATGGCTGATAGTATTCACATTTTCGGCGATTTCAGTATTAATATGTAAAAGTCAAACGACCCTCTTCTAAACGCACAAATTGTCAGCCAGACCGGTATCCAACTAAATTACTAAAGGAGCTATTTTCGGTGCTAGGTCAGCCAATGTTGAACATAATAAATTGTACCAAACTCACAAAAAAATCCGGAAATTAAGCCTCTTAAAAAAATCTAATCTGGATCCAGACACTTTAAAACTATGGGCCAATATCGAAAAATAGAAAAATGTATTTCCCAAGAATGAAATGCCTTCCTGAAGACAAATAACATTTATGAATTGCTCTAGTCCAGTTTCAGACCCAATCATAGTACTGAGACTGCACTTGTGAAGGTGAAAATGGCCTTCTAATGGCCTCAGACAAAGTTACTGCATCTGTCCTGTTGAAATACTTGTTTTACAACCCAAGAAACAAAGAGTTTTATTGGCAGATCTCACTGTGAACATCGACGGCTGCATGGTCGTATTCCAAAAAACTGTAAGAAATCTCGGCGTTACCCTCAACCCTGACCTCTCGTCTGATGAAGATATAAAGCATTTCTCAAGAGTTGCTTATTTTCATCTTCGAAACATTGCAAAAATCTGAAATGTTCTATCAAAAACTGATGCAGAAAAACAAATTCATGCTTTAGTTACATCAAGATTAAATTACTGGACTGCTCTTTTTTCCGATTACCCTGACAAATCAATAAATAAACTTCAATTAGTGCTGCACACGGCTGTAAGAATCCTAACTAGATTTTTTACAGTACTAGCCTCTTTACATTGGCTGCCTGTTAGGATTAGGGCTGATGTTAAGCTTTTATTGTTAACATATAAATCAATACATGGATTTGCTCCTACTTATCTAGCTGACATGTACCAGCCATACATACCTGCACATAACTTTAGATCACAAGATGCAGGCCTTTTAACTGTACCTACATTTTCTAAACAAACAGTGGCAGGCAGGGCCTTCACAGAGCTCCACTACTTTGGAATGATTTGCCAATTAAAAGGCGTGATACTGTCCACCCTTGCTGTATTGCCAGGTGGGCTCTCGTCGCCACTGGGATGCCCTCCCTCCAGTGCCATTCGGGGGAAGAGTCACTGGCTTGTTGTCTCTCTGTTGTGCACTGGTGCAACTGGGCTGTACTCTTCTGGCAAGACTTTGCCCTCATTCAGGATGATTGCGGTTGGTGGGTGTCCCTTTGGTTGATGCTTGGCAATGTGGGTGGATTGATATCCTGCCTGTTGGGCCCTATCCGGGCCTCCCCCGGATAGGGCCACGGTGTCAGTGGACCCCCCTGTCTTCTGTCGTTTTAAACTTAGGAGGACGTGAGGTCTTGACACACACCTGCAGAGTATCAGGCTTGACTCGTTGCGGTCCCTGGTCCAAAGTCCTCCTGGTTGTGTTGCAGATCAAGATGATACCTAACGATTTCAGCTGTCACTCTGCTGACCCCCACTCAGACGGGGGGTCTGTCTCTGTCCTTGTCAATCTGGTCATGCCTCCAATCTGGATGAGGTTTAAATAGACTCTGGGCTTAGCCCACATGCATCAAACTATTTTAATATGGACTCTAAATATGTTCACCCGACACAGCCAGAAGATGACTGGTCACCCCTTGGAGCCTGGTTCCTCTCTAGGTTTCTTGCTTAGGGACTAAGCCACTGAAGTTCAAGACAACTGTTGTTTGCTCCCTGGGGTTTAAGGCTGGGTGTTTTGTGAAAGCACTTTGTGACAACTGCTGATGTTAAAAGGGCTTTATAAAATACATTTGATTGATTGAAAACTAACCACTTTGGTTAATGTAACATTACCAAATATTTTGAAGAGGATGAGCTGAGGGAAACATACTTTTGACAGAGGCCTGACTTCCAGCTCATTCAACAAACCTCTCTGAACCCAAATAAACAGCCATGTTCCATTGCCTCTTGACTGAGACATGACCATATCCCAGTTTTCAGGTAAATACCACGGAACTGTGTAAACCCTCAGCACACAGCATGTGTGATAAAAAACAAGGCTACCATCTCACATTCATGAAGCCTTCCAGAGGCATAATGACCTGTGGAAATAAATCTAATTAGAGGAGTAGTGATGGAAGAGGAGAGGAGGCCCCGGTGTTTTAGCCGTCCCCTGGTCTCCATCAGGTCGTCATGACCAGAACAGGATGTCCAGAGTGTTTAAGCCACTTGTCCTTGACAGACTACACCGGTAAAACCCATTGTTCCAGATGCTCTTAGAAACTCAACCTAATTAATGGGATTTCAAGATGACACTGTATGAGATAATGACATGATTCTATTCCCTGCTCCAATAAAATGGCGTTTCAAGTGTTGGCAGAGTGAATATATCGTTGCCTGGAAACATTCAGGGCCTGCTTCCAGTAAGCATCCGTTCACAATCCATTTCACATTTTACCAGCGGTTGTGCTATTGTCTTTAGACCAGACATGGGGCTAGGGTTCCTGTGTGAGTGAGTGAGAGAGGATTTATTTGGGAATTTCAGACTTCCTCACAGCCATCATCTGCTTGTAGTAGCCCTACTTCCCTGTGTGAGACACCGTGTCGAAGGGACCAGAGAGAGTTGTATTGCGTCGTTGTCGAAACGGCAGTGTTGGAGACAGGTGAGGTGAAGAGTGAGCCAGACCGGCAGCCCGATGGAAAGAATAACTGTCAGATTTAACGTTTATTGAGAGGGTAATTGGTCTGGCCCTGACCTCCGATGACCTGGGCAAGTCTCTTGGCTTAAGAATCCACTGGCCTCAATAAGAAAAGTGAGCCAGATCAATCCAAGCCTGAAATATAGCTTTAAAGCATTTGGCTTGGATAGGACATGGGGGCATTTTATGACAGAACTTGGAGATGACAATGCACATGCAACAGAAGCAGACATTAACACAACCCTAGCAGTTGAATAGCCGGTAGTATAACCTCTGTGTCCTCAACAGGATGAGACTGCCTTGTGTCATGCTTTGGAGAGCAACGCTCCCTTTAATGCTTCTATAGGCGCGGTGATCCAGCCTTCCTTCTGGGTCGGGTTGAACACAGGTGGCCGCATACCCTCTCTAGTGTGCACTGACTCACACTAATTATCCAACCATCCCAAAGCCAACAAACCTTGGTTTTCACCGCTCACAGAACCGAATTATACATCTCCGCGGTTCAAAGAACCTAGGTTTTTTGCTAACGCCTCATGATTGTATAATCAGCAGGTCATGATATTCGACCAGCCTAGCCCACAAAAACAAGAGCCGAACCCATGGGGCCATGAGAAGTCAGGAGCCGTGAACACATTAACTTCTGCATGGGAAGCAGAGCGGAGAACCAGCCGAGACCATTTGAGAGGTGGCCAGCCAACCAAAGTTCTGCGGCTAATTGACATTTGTACCGTACATGAAAATGTGATATTTAGACATAACAATGCTTTCATCATTTGCCAAACATTAAAAAACTGGGATTGAAGCAGGAAAGCCAAAATCAGTTCCATATCTGTATAAATAACTCAAATGATCTGGTGATTGCGAGGCTCAGAAAGGGAGTTGTTCGAGGAAGTACTAGGACCACATTCTAAAAGACATCAGATATTCTGTCAGATCAGAAAGATGCAGTAGAGCATGGAAACATTGTTAATTTGTCTGTCTGTCTGATGCCTGGAGGTATTTAGCTAGAGTAATGTAGAATAACATACTGTCTGTTGATTCAAGTCAGGGAAGACAAACATTGTCTTGTCTTCCCTCCCTCGAATCAACTGACAATTTCCAGAGTGGGTTTTGAAAAAAATACACATATATTCAAGTAAGAAGAAAAGTCTTAGGCACCTGAAAGTCAAACTAAGGCTATTTATTTGGGTACAACGGGTTAAATTAAAAGAATATATACACATTAATATATTATATATTTATTTATTTAATACAAATAACCAGGTGCTTAAGACTTTGCACAGTACTGTATATATATATATAGCCTTGTTGACCATTTGATCTATTGATAAAAAATCTAGAACTCTTTGTGAACCAAATGTCAAAATGTAAAGAATTTATTGATTTTATGGTTGCATAACATACAATCTAAGCAAATATGCCTAATTTGTTGGATTCATGAAGTACTGTTGTGTCATCCCTTCAAACCAAGGTAATGATTCAGACTACACCTTTTTAAAATCTGTATATTTTATATTTATCTTTGCTCTTTTTCAACAAAGTTGGCAAAAAGTTTTATAGACTAGACCTTGTGGAGTGATCCTTGTCTGAGGAGAATCGTTTGGAACTAACTTAAAAATCTTGCAATTATAAATTCATACAAACTATGTGAAATCGATACAAATACTTTTTCTCATTACTTGAAGGGTTTCTGGTGTAAATGATCTGTGATATCCCCTCATTAAGACCACGGAATGACTGAGAAAGATAGGGACGATAATACAATGGTGAGGTCTGAGTGCTGGGTTATGTTCTCATCTCTAATACGTAACTGCGATATGTCTGGACAGGTTGGTAGTCAGGATCCTTCCTGTCCATAGTGTTATCATATCCAGTCCCATTTAGTTAAACAATCTTCAGATAAAAGAGACTGTAACTCTTCTCACTGGCCTAGAAGTGGCTTCAGAAGAATATGGAGAACTAGAACAACATAACTGGGAAACTTGGTAAATTGTTGGAGAAAAATGTATCATTAAGTGAAATAGAGCAGTTTGAGAGTGAAAGGAAAAGAGTATAAGAGGCATAGCTAAGTGGTTTTAACAGTCCTCTAGGATATATACTAACCTCATCTTTATCGACATCTTCATCCACCTCAAAAACATGGACAGCAAGTTTGTCTGGTCTGGAAACTTTGCTGTAAAACACAAGGATGTGGATTTAGTATTAACTGATCTTATATATGACAGGTCATTCATTGATGCAAGAAAGAAAAGCCCAATAAAACCATGTGTCCCACTTAAAGACATCAAACTATTTCATCCTGGATTTTTTTCCAATTTCCCACCAAGTATGAATGGGAACCAAGTGCTGTTGACATCATTGGCAAGACTCAAGGTTGTCAGAGTTTCATTTGTTAAAATTCCGCCATGACAACACTTCGGGCGGAAAGTGGAACTGATGACAGTCTCAAAACCAAGAGTGGTTTTCCTGGTTAAATCCCCATCTCCAAGAATAACCTGAGAGTGGTTTTGAAACAGGAAATCTCTATCGTCATTGTCGGTTAACCTAAAACCTGCATTTCCTTGAAGGTATCCATGCCAAAATCTCAGAATTAGCAACAAAAGCTGATTGAAGATTACTGACAGCATGATACTAAAAGTTGTGAGCCCGCTTCAGTGCTAAATCTGCACCGAAAGATTAGCTCAGGAGGAAGTCAAAACTTGGTTACGCAGTAATAACATTGTGCTACGTGTCAAGACATTGCACTGACTAAGCAACAAGCTTACTTTGGAAGCTGACGAAAGTCTCCAGAGTAGTCCTCATACTTGTAGTTGACGACATGCCAGTCAGAGTTGTAGGTCTTGATGCACTGGAATAGAACCAATAATCAATGGTTTATGTGTAATCCGAGACATACATTCAATGTTATGACCAGTCTGAAGAAATCCTAAACATTCATAAAATCACTTAACACCAAATCTCTGTTAAGCAATATTGCATAAGTTGCATAAGCCCTATATGAGGTTTCTTTTATAAAAATCAAGTGGTTACTGAAACAACCCTTGATTCTGAGAATCCTTTGCTCCCTGTCCAATCAGATTAGTCCATCAGCAGGAAGGAAGTGGAAGCGCAGGGATCAAAGGAGATGCTCATCATGAGCAGAAATTAAAGCCATACTTAGGAACAGGAACATATTGGAAACTTCCAAGAGCACTTTCCAATCAGCCTACAAAACAACCTGATGACGTCCTACAATAAAAAATTGTGACCGCAACATGAACACAGTGACTTCGTCTCACTCTCATTTCACATTCTATTATCAACTTCAAATAATTCACCTAACTGCTTTTCGGCCATAATACTGAGATGGAAACGGTAGCGTTGTTAGTAGAACGCGTTCTATGGCATAAAGGTAGTCTGAATTATAAGTTATATCTTGACATCCCAATTTTAGGAGGCTGAAGGTCCAATGAGGAATTCAGGAGCCCCAATACAAACACAGCGCCACAGTTACTCCAAACCAGGCATGTTTAAGGCATATGTGTGTGGTACTTCACCCCAGGCTTTAAAGATCATAACGTAGGCGTTCAAGCAACCCAGTCCAAAATTCAGGGGAGTATACTTCTCAATCTGGTCAAGACATCTGTTCACTGTTAAAGCTTTTAGATTGATGTGAACATCCAGCATGGTGATTGTACAGAGAGGCGTGCAGTTAACACGAAATCTGGCTTGACAGGGGAGACCTTCTTCTGATGAGAAGGAAGCAATGTGATCAAGCTATATAGGAATGGAAAACAGAGTGGGTTGTAGTCTACAGCTGTCCTGCTAATATCAGTGTTTTTTTACTGTAGACATTTAGACGGGACACTCTAAACTCTGACCTGATGGGGCAGCTGCTGATTGCCTCTGGCTTACAGAGAGTTGAATGTCAGTCCAGTGTTTGTCAAGTTAAGGGTTTGGTAGTTCAGTTGCAGTTGAATCATATTTACATTATATTTGGTTCATTTAGCCAACTTATCCAGACTGACTTGCAGTGCTAGGCGTCACAACCAAGTATCTTAGTTATAATCTTAGTCACTTCTTTCTAAAGTCCTACTGTTAGAAAGAAGAGAAATCCAAATAGTAGTAATTTAAATGTTAGAAAGGCACAGAGGTGGTGTCATAGGGATTTGCAATATCAATTTGCATTGCGACAAACCACTGTGAATTCTCGTCCCCTACAAAGGGAAACACTATTTTTATATCCAATGTTTCTACTCTTGCGACTGCTTCATTTTACCAGGTTGTTTTATTAGCGTGACTGCACAGCGACGGCCTCTGACTGAACACAAGGTTGTTCTGTAGGTGTTTTTGAAATAAACAGTCTTTGTGAGAAGCCATTATCTGTTTCATCACAGGAGTATCCACCGATGTCGAGAGGCCTGCTTAACATCCTTGTTGCTAAGAAAAAACATTGCCGGTGACAGTGGTTAAATTGTATTGAAAAAATAGACTACTCCAAGCATATTACAACACAAACATAGTTAGAAACTGATGAACAAAGTATAGGTTTTGAGAAAATGATTGATCGGTAACTAGATTTTTATCCTAGGAGCTGTTGTGGAGTCTGTTATGTCTTTGTCAATAAACAAACAGGGCTCTGAGAAGATGGACACCAGAAGCACTGAGAGGAATCTTTCATTTACTTTGGAACCTGATTCTGTTCATCAGATGTTTGTTCTCCTTGTCTGTATACAGTAGATGTTATTGAACAGAATGGAAATACTCCTGTCGACTGGCTGGCTTCCTGAAACTGACCATCATCCCCACTCTTGTCGGTACAGAACAATAAAACACTACTGGTATGAAATGGAAGCTGGGTTTGGCTGACCACCTTCCATAAACAGTAGGGAAATCATAAAAGACCGAATAAAGTGTACGTTCTGGTGTCTTTAGATATCTATTGATCTTGTGCTTTGGGTACAATAAATGCCAGGCCAGTTGCGGAACAAAGATTGACACTAATATCTATGCCTACTATAACTTGCTAATATGGCAGCACCAGCAAGGAATGGCACTCTTCTATGCCAACACGTAACTGTCCATAAAACCCTGCTCTCAGATTAATTCCTGTTGGTTTATAGCAATACTGGGATTTTACCTCTTGTACAAACAGACTCTGCGCCTCTTTCTCTGCGTTCTCAGGCACTGTGGGATAGAGAGTTCTTCCTTGGCGTCTCTGAGTCGCAATCTGTGGATGGAAAACAGTTTTATTTAGCCAATTAAAAATGCAGGCTCTGGGTAGATTATGAGACCGAATAAGTGCAAAGTGATGCTCTGAAAGTGAACTCAAAAACATGAATCACCACAGATTAAGAAGAGAAAAGTATACAAGACATCCTTCAAGGATGACACGACAAATTCCTAACGTCCTATTTTCTCAGTCCTACAGTATGTGGTCTCAGCTGGACATGGTTTCACTGGATGCTCCTGCAAATATTATTCCATGCTTGAAATTGGTCTCAGGTCTGTGGGCGGGGGGGTTCAGTAGGGCAATGGAGGAGGAAAGGTCAGGGTGGGATGCTCCTCTTGTCCACATCATTGAACTCCAGACAGGGCCAGGATATTGTTGAGAGACACACCTTGGCTCTCAGCCACCTAGTGGACCCATGGGACTCCCTCTCTCCACAAGGAGCTGGATCCTGTGTCCATGCCCCCCACCACCCTCTGCCCTCTCTTTCTGTAGGATGGTGGTGGATGTTTGGTGATAGGAGTACACGACACAGATGTAGGATAAGAAAATATTAACATCACACGCCCCCAAATGAGTCCAGTGTGGCTTTGTTGACAGCGTGTTTCCTGAGATGCCAGAGATATAGGCTTGACTGACTACGAGGGACAATTAGAAGATGACATGAATATGCATTCATTCACAACTTAACAAGTTAATATGAACAAATAAAAATGCTAATAAAAACAAACACAAGTAAGGACTCTAGTATTTTAGTCTGTCAATAATCACAGTTTCTCTTTTCAAACCTACTCCTAATACTTCACAGAACAAATTCAATCAGTTTTACTTTGTTTAAAGCCCAATCTTAACTGAGAGATACAATTCATTTGGTGAATTTGAGTTATGGTTTGAGTTTGAGTAGATACAAGAAATATCATCGTATGTGGGAGGATTCATGAAATATAAATATTGTTCTAGTTCCATTCTGTTCTTAATAAGCTATTTTTATCTAATTTAAGAGAATAGCCTAGATTTGAGCTCCTGTTTGTAACTGGTCTGACATGCTTCACTTAATAGAGGATCCCCCTAAAAACAACTTGTCTAGCTGTTCCCCCCATGGAAATGCCTTTAGCAGAAATCTTTCAACTTTAAATCTTCAGAGTGGAAGCAGAACATAAACACCACAAAAGAGCACAAAACAGATATCAGTAACTCCACATGGGTGAAGTAGAAAAAGAAAACTAAGCCTACAGCCAAACAAACAATCCTGAACTTCCCCATTTAACCCACATCCTTTTGAAGCCACACTGGACAAAAGGTCAACCATGACAGTGGGTCTGTTGTACCTAACTTCCAGTACAACATATTTAGATCATGCAAAGGGACACGAGTGAATTAAGCAATTCAAGACTGCAATAAGTCCTCCTTGCAACGTAACTAATCAGTCTGCTTTAGTCACTATCTATGAACTCAGGGAGACACAGAACCAGGATTTTTAAAGAAGAGCCGGAGAAAGCAGCTCTCCAATTAAGCACAATCAGGTCAGCAAGGACATCACTTCCTTCTCTCTATACCACAAACAAACGATGGAATATAGAATACCTGGCTCTCATATTCTCAACAGAAGTGATTTTCTCCTCTTACTTGACCAGAGAGCTAACAGGACTGCAGCGCTGCAGGTCATAGTCAGAACAGTTCCCAAGGGAACAATGGAGATGATGAGATACACTTGTTAAATGACGGTAGCTGTTATAGGTTTACTGATAATCAGTAACTGTGGTGGCCCGCCCATTATGACATTGCGGGAGGTGCCCAACCTGTGATTGATTAAAAAATGCCTGACTCTCAACACTTTGGTTGTATCAGATACATAACAGATGGCGCTAAAGAAGAAGTTGACTTCAAATTAAATAATCTTAAATCCAACACCGACACCATGCTGACTGTAGATTCACTTGTAAAAGAACACATTATACATAAAGCAGTTGGTCCCTGATAAACCAGTCATCAGCATTAAACACGCATCAAATGACAGACAACAGACTAAATCATAGCTAACGAGTTGGCGTGTTGACGTTACACTTTAACAAGTGATTCAGGCTATTTTAAAGAGCTTGCATAATGAGGAATAATCTAAGGCATGGACACCAAGCTGCTAGCGGACGCATTCCTGTTCAATTAGAACATTAAAATGTGGCCACTATTTGGCATTTCCCCCAACAACTCAGCGAGTCAGCAATTGCATGTATTCAGAGACTGACTTTCAGAGACTGACGTTCAGTGTTACCTTGGAACAATGCCTTCTTTGCTACTTGCCACCAATGGAATACTAAGCTCCTATTTGTGGACCCGGAGGTCCCTTCTCCGTTTCCTCTACCCAGCACCAGGTTTCCTGCTGAGAGATGGTAATCTTTCCATAACTTAGGCAGCAGAAACAAACAGGTATGTCGGCTGGAGGAGGCCAGAGGGAGTCAGGGAGTAGACAAGAGGAAGCACTGGGGATATGAGGAAGTGCGGAGAATGGTGGAGCTCTCTACTGAAAAGACTCACCGGAGTTACATTTGCACCCAACTCCGAGCCACTGGTACATCATCTCTCACAAGACCCGACATGGTGCTGTGGGGTCATTAACTCTTTGTATTCTACTACGGAGGACTCCACAACATCTAAATCCCCATTACACTTCTCATGTTTCCCTGGTGTCATTTATTTTTCCTCACGATTTATTCAACCTATCCAGCCACACTGACGTGGTTTCAATAGGGAAGAAAAGTGTCTGGAAATTCCCGGGAGTTAATCCGGTGACAACCCTGACCTGCAAGCTTTATGGCCACTGTGAAAGCAGGAAAGCGGGGACCCTTCTCGTCCCTTTCCCTTCCTTTTCCAGTAATCCCAGATAAATTCCCTAAGAAGCAAGACATGGAGGAACCAATGCTTGGCTCAACTAACACTGAATGCCAGCTGATCAAATCCAGCCGGAGATAATATAAACACTGACTCATAATTATTTATCTAAACAGTTAAATCCCTGTTCTCCCAAAGATATAATTCGATAACAACCCTGAATGAAAGGCCTTGGATCTAGAGGATGTAGAGAGAGGACAGCAGGGTAGGGAAACCATGACAGCGGTTAAAGAGCTGAGGCAGGGCCAACAAAAGGTTTTTCCTCACCATCCAGAAAGAAGCTACAAACAACCCAGGTGGTGAGATAAATCCCTGTCTGGGCTGTATTAAAATGTTGCCGTCACTTTATAGTGGCTGGGTGTTAAATAGCATGAGACATTCCCCCTTTTACTGCCTATAACAGGGAGTACCCACAACTGAAAGGTCCTGACATACAACCGGATAAAACCGCTTGCGAGAAGAAGTGCTCAGAGTCAAGTAACCTCAACAGATGTGGGTCTCAGTCACGGTGTCTTCAGATCATTCTGTTTCACTCTAGAAACTCATCACCTGTCGCTCCCCTCACAACGTGCTGCTTGTAGTGTCACCAGGAGTCACAGGCCAAGGCCAGAGTTGTTAGTTACACCAGGAGTGTCATGAGAGAGCAGTACACACGTCTGGCCAACGGCTTCTGTCACTGAGCTGAGCGCTCCAGCTGTCTGGCCTTGACATGCACCCAGCCGGCCCAGTCGGGCCCTGTGTCCCTGGCCGGCCCTCACGATGCAATACTCCCCTCCATTTGTCTTTCAGCCCTCTGCCAACGCAGTCGTTTTTTTTGTTGCAGTGCCGTGTCTTGATTGCACAGAAAAAAACATATTACATGGGCATTAATCATAATAGGAAGTACGTGTAACGTAGCATTATTTATAGCACGAAGAATTGAGAAACATTGCTAGAAAGCTTTTGGTTTTCAGAAGCAGGAGACAGTCGGTTTTCTTTTTCCTGGCAATGCAACCATGAAAAAAATCTAAAAGAATCAAAGAAATCGAAATCTTATTAAAATGCGCATTCTTCAACAAACCGTATGTCCAAAGGAAAGTGTGGAAAAACCATTACGGCTTGTAAAACAAAGAGCCTCATGACAGGCGAAAGAAAAGAAAGGGGGAAAAGAGAAGGAAAATATCAGCTGGATCGTGAGACAGTGAATGAGGGTCAGGTTTTACGGATAAGTGTCATGCCGGCTGTTGTTAAGAGCATCTTCCAATGTGTTCTTGCTTCCTGAAGGGATTCTGCCAGGACAGAGCCCCATATCATAGTTTCCACCATGGGAGTTGCTGGTGTCATATGGCGATGGAACATATGATGGTTACTGGGGGCTACGTCCTGTTGAATGGGGAAAGAGATAACCCTTACTGTACCACAACAGCAGAGGCCGAATGAACCAATACAACCCACGGGCTCTGACCCAGGCCAACAGAGCGAAAAGCAAGGATGTCAACAGAAAGGAAAGCCTTTGGCAGGGGAACAGCCTTGCTGCCAATATCCAGTTCCATTTAATTCCAAATACGCCCATTTGGGTTGTGGTCTGGGGACAGTGCATGCGGCTCATGTCAACAGAACCAGGAATCTTCGGAGCAGGTTATGTCCATTTGTCCCATCCCTAAATGCTACGGGATTCGCAGCCAGTAGGAGCCATCCGTTTTGGTGGTGGCAGGGTGGTGTACAATATAAACTGACCACTGATGCTGGATTCATGATAAACAGCTTTACCTCACAAGACTTATATATTATTTTTTCATCTTAAACAAGCCCTGAGTGTTGGTCCTGACTGAACCCTATTCCAATGAATACACAGTGAACTATGCTATGGATAAAGGAAATGGAGTGTCACTTGGAAAACAACTCCGGTCTTTGAGCCTAACTGCAGTCAGAGGTCAGAAGGTCAGAGGTGACTCACCTGGAAGTCCTCCAAGGGGAACTGTAGCATGTCTCGGAGGGCATCGCTGAGGATCTGGGTCTTCCTCTGGACGAGCACGCTCTCATAGTCCAACGGTTCGATGACTTTAGGCTTCACCTGGAGAACACAGGCTCTGTTAATATACAGACAGAATATCTACTGACTGTCGATTATCAGGCTGCAGGGAGATGGCATCCGGAAGCAAAATCAAGAAGACTGGCACAACAGTCTAATAGCATCAGGGATCGGGACTATATTTGTCAAAAAACATCTAACCATCAAGTCACTTTCCAGCAGAACGGTTGAAAAGTCACACGAGCGACTCTTCAACCGAACCACTGTAAAAGGGAAGGAAAACGCTTCATAGGTGCTGTGACAAAGAGACTCACTGAAACCCATGGGACACTAAAAGTTGCGACACTAAAAGGGGAAACTATGTTGGTTATGGAACGTGAAGGCTTCATTTCCACTATGAGGGAAATGTTTTGTTGTAACGCCAGTGTAGCTTTCTCTAGGACTGAACAGTCTAAATAGAGAGGACAGACTCTCTATGTACTTCTGTTGTAACAATGTCACTTTCATTGTGAAGGAGTTCATCCCTTCATCATTATACGGTCCTATCAAGAGAAACCCTGCAGTGAAAAACAAGTCTATTTGACAACTCTCAAATTTAAAGCATATCATAACAGATGGACACACAGTCAAGTCCAACAGGAAGTTGGAAACTTGTAGCGGCTAGAATCTGTAGCTGCTGGGACCATATCCACACATGCTCTGGGTTAGCCCTGCCATGACATCCCTAGGAGGATACCTACATCCGCCTTTACTAGTGCAATGATGGGAGGGAAGGATCATAATGACATCATCTCTCTCTGGCAGATAACTCGGTTCCGTCACTAAGGAAGGACCAATGACTCATCGCAGTTAGTGACTCCCACTCAATTAATGGGAGATATGTTGTCTAATGTACAGAGAATGTGGTAGATATATAACAATAATTTACCAATGCTATATCGATGATTGATTAGATTGTATCAACCATTGATATGATTATATATAAAATGTATCCTTAAAAAACACGTCAACCTGAAGTGGTATGCAGGTAAGAATTTGCATGTAATATCAGCGGGTATCATTTGTAGCTTTTGTATTGGTCTCACGTAAAGGTTTCTGCTCAGACAAGTTGTACCACTAGAGGCAGTTGAATTCCTACCAGCCGGTTCATCAACAGCATTGCTACTGACCACATTCACTAGGCCCAATGACAACATCCGCTGAACGGTATGAATTCATGGACACAGAGAAATCATTCAGTATAGTAATGCTGAATTCGTGATATCCTTCATCATTCTAATGTAAACGACAAGACAGTTCAAGAGGTTCTTCACCGTGGCCATGGAGATACAAGCCACCAATGTAAACTCTGTACAGCTCCAGTAGATAATGGCTACAACTTGAAACATTTGGCCCGTGTGTATATGTATGTGTGCGTGTGTGTGTGTGTGTTTATCTCAGAGAGAGATAGCAAGGTGTGAAGTGAAGCGTATTGCCAGCCAGCTCTTGGGGTTGAACACCAGTACAGATTGCCTGTCACTACCACATCTGGGACTGATAATAATAGTGATGATCTCAGACGGACAGTCTTGGAAATGGACCCATTTGCCGATGTTGTTTGCAGCCATGCTAATAAAAGACGCAGCGCCTCACAGCTTCGACCCGGAGAGTTCCTCACGCAGGTCGCGGCAGCGATGCGGCCGTTCGGGGTGCCTTTCTGTAAGCAACCAGCCTGAGGGGCCTTGTCAGACATCCTTCAGAGGATCCACATCTGCTCATGTGCAAGCATGAAAAGCATACAGGCGTTCTGAAACACTTAAACGTGGGGTTGGAATGACAACCAACGCTCACCCTCTCATCTCAGGCACAGGCCGTGCCCATCCTGTCAGCTGATATCCCCACCCTGGTATGATCAAAGAGCCATGTGTAATGAAGACAGCCACTGTCTGCGTAACCGGAGTTACATAGCATCATGATGACAAACACAGGTGTCTGCCACCGAGGTATTAACCTGTTCACATCCTGTTTCTTAGATAGCATCACGACATCTAAATTAACACATAAAAAATTGCCACAATCTTTCTTCTATGTGGCGGGTATACTACTGTTAAAGCATAAGACAACTGAGAGCGTAGCAAAGTCTTTAAGCAATGAATTTCATCAGACACTCCCTGGCTAGGACCTACAAGGTGACTGCTGACAGCCTTTACAATAGTAAGTTAATCAACAGCTAACAGTAGCCAGCTACAATCTTCAATCACCATAAAAAACGTAACAGGTAGAAGGTCATTCAATTTAGTATAGAATCTTGAGACTACAATCAGTGGCTATACATGCAACTGTGACTGGACATTTCTGACTGAACAAGTGAGATGGCAAGTAGTAATCCCATTAGGATAGTCTACTGTTGAAGAATTCCTGAACCTACACAATATCCCACCCACGCTCCCTAGTGTCAGCCTTCCTTCCAGCATCCACATCAGCGTTGAGGTTTTCCATATGCCCATGTCAGGGAACAGACATGCCGATTCAGCCAAACCCTGCGGTAGGCAGTGGATAAGAAAATGTCTGTTGACTGACTGCAGCCCGGTGATTCTCACTCCCCAACTCACAGCAATTACCACAATGTAGTCCACTGACAACTCTGATCCTCCTACTACAGACTTGGAGATAAAAGTACATATCATCCCTTCTTGGAGATCATGCCAAGTAAAATATCTATTGAGGTCATGCACAGACTTCCCACAGACCACAGGTAGTAAGTCTTAGTCAGTGACAAAATTGTAAAAGTGCATTTGATTCAAGATTGACTAAAGGTATTGGCCTTTTGATATGAAAGGTTGTGCATGTCCTGATATGAGGCACTAAAGCCCTAAACTGAGAAAGCAATCGTTCCAATTGAGACAAACAAACTGAAACAGGCACATTTGTAAAACGGACGTAAGAAGACAAAACACTAACTCCTTTGAAAATAGTTGGTTCTGGAGCCACCTCTTCCAGTCCAACTCTCCACATCTTAAGAGTTCCCCCAGTCCTTGGCACCTCTCTCTGCATGACTGCTGGCCAGAGAAACAATGGGTCTCTGTGATACCTTTGTATTAGATACAGTTGGGATTTCACTTTGGTTAAATTGCACTGCTCACGGAATACCGTTCCGGTCATCCTGGAACAACCCAAGGACATATTCAACCTGGCTTGGACTGAACAGCTCCTCTTTTATTATGACTGACTTTTGAGCCGAAGGAGGAAGGACAGGACTTTTACAAGAGGTATACACTACAGTAATTACCTCTAAAGAATGCCTTGGTCTTGCTTATGCAGCTAGTTTAGCATCAGCAGAGTCCAACGTTCCTCTTTACTGGTGCACACAAAGCACTTTGAAATGTGAGCCAGCACCATTGTGCGGGATAATTGATATCTGCTAAAAGGAGACCAGATTTGCAGGCAAGCCATAGAGCCGTATAGCAGGGCAAGGCCAGCTCAGAAGTTCCAGGCACCTGACCCGCTTGACAACAGCTATGCTAGGTCTAGAATACACAACAACCAATCTAACAAATTCAGCATGGCTCGTCATATATTTAAGGTGTTAAAGAATATAATTTACAGCCATATCTATATAAGTACTGCCGTCATATGCTCTGTATGAACGTTTTCAAAGTAAACCCGAAACCAACTCGCTTTAGTCAATTTAGAGAATCACAAAAGAGACCATGGCTCTAAGTAACCCCGTCATTTTGTGACTTACCACCACCGGTGCTACAGCCTCCACCTCCGCCTCAGCTCCAGCCAAACTCTTGTACTGCTGGGGAGATTCGATCACCAACTCCTTCTTAGGAGTTTTGTGAGCCCTTCCTTGCATTGTCAACAGTTGTGGCCGAAAATCTCCTCACTAGATTCCAAAAAGCAGCAATAGGAAGCCAGCATGTCCAATCGGAAAAAGCTTTATGCAGGGTAAAGTAAGGGATGTTCTCCAGAGCCCATATAGCTCTCCCTCTCACTCTCTCTTCTGGCACCAACTCTCCTCTCTCTGACTGCTATGAGCCTCCCAGTCCTGGATTCACACCCAAGCTATGGAGAGACAGCCCCTCCCACATTCAGCTGTGCTGCTTGAATGGGGGAGTGAAGCCTGTACACAGAACCATCTCCCTCTCACTCTCTCACATACACACATGCCGAAGTCATTTGACCCCTCACAATCCACCTGCACTTTATTGACAAAGGGCTGACAATGGCAGGCAAAGAAGAAACATTCCACAATTCTCCTAGTCCAACAAGGGACAATCCAGTCCACAACTCCATGCCTTCTGTAAAACAGCTACAATTAGATCCGCATAGACAGTAACAGAGAGACAAGATAGCTTGAGACCGTAACAGACAAACAGACTGGAAGCGTAACACCATCAGTGTACCCGAGGACAAAGAAAGAAGACAAACATCTGGACATTCAGGAAGGGATCACACTTAGACATCAGCCGACACGCTGAGCAGTCCATGACCCCATGTAAACATCAGTTAAGTTGGAATTGTCGCATGAAACTTCAATTGAAACAGAAGACGCACTCATTAGTCAAAACATCAACATTGTGACTTCTTAGATGGTAAGCTTACACGGGGACCACTCTTTAAATCCTGATATACATGTGTGGGCATCCACAGAGACAAATGTAGAACATTTTTGTAGCCAACTGCTTCCTGGTTGTCACAAGGAGATTAGGCTTGTCTCCTGTCAGTACAGGCCTCTGGTTGTTGATCCATCTGCCGGATTGGCATTCCTTGGCTGATATAGCCCTACTAAACCCACCTCGGAGTAGGGTACACTCTCGAGATTCTTTGGTGGGCCACAGCAGGGAGGATGTTATCTTTTCACCTTTGTGTCAGAGCTCAACGTAAGAGGAAGGAGGGCTAGGGGAGCGGGAAGAGGGCTGGGCGAAGACTACAGCTGTTCCCCTCCCACTACCCCAACTGGCCCCCACTTAACCCCTGTCCCAATTCCCCACTAGACTTCTCACATACACGTACTGAAAAGCACAGTCTTCCTCCAGCCAGATCCAAAGCAGAGGCTCTGAGAGGTTTGGAGAAGATGGCAGGTTCTACAAGCAATGAGTTCCAAGTCTGTGTCTTCCTGGTGGCAACCGGTGCCAGCCCTCCCTAGGTTTGACAAGGTGCCAGTGAGTCGTAATATAGTCTATGATCAACCCTGTCTGCAATGTTAGCGCAATACTTTCATATGTCATTCTGCTAACAACCTACTGTATATAGTAAGTCTGGAAAGGCCCAAGTTAAGCCTGTACATTTTCATTAGGTTGAACAGTATGTGAATCATCGCCCAATTTGCTAAAGCAATATAAAGCCCATCCAACATTGTTGACAAGGCTGGTGAGGAAAAACCTTCCTGTAGCAAACTAGCAACTTGAAGCCAAGTACAGTAATTTATGTTTGCTCGGATTTCATGATGAATCTCAGAAGATGTTTTGAAACACTCGTTTACTTGGTCGTGCTCTGGGCCAAATCCATATGAGTTACCGTGTGGTTACTATCGATTGCGACATTTATGAATCAGGATGGGAACCGTTCTGGATTGGCAATGACACAGTAATGCAGTAAAAGACCCATACTCTCTGGAATGCACATTCACCCTCGCTCAGAACCCAGTGAATGGAAGGATGGGCCCAGCAGAAACCGCATCCCGTCTTTACTGTCTTAACATCTAGTTATATATAAGGAACCAAAACATATTAACAGTTCGTAATGACTTTGATTGGGGAGTTGTAATGTGTTTAAACAGAGAAAGGACCTACTGGTTCCACCCCCTGCTCTTATTTGCAACAGAGGGAGAGATACTTTTAGAGATAACTTCAAAGATGTTTCCTCTCCTCTGCATTGCATCGCTGGGACCGTATTCCCTCATGGCTCTCAAGTCAACTACACATCAAGGGGGACATGTGTGAATTTGGGATTTGTTCCAGCTTGTGGGCGGATGATATGTTTAATCTCTGCTAAAATCAAGAACCGTAGAGGTGGATTTTAAAACAGAGAACAGTTGTGATCCAGGGTATGCCATTCCCCTAAGACGCTTAACTACAATAGGCCTATACGCTGGGTTTGTCACAGCATACTGAAGGGGTGGAGGAAACATGGAGCTGTTTGAGTCCGTGGCGTGTAGCCGTGTCTTTCAAATATTAAACCCCATCGATTGTGTGACGATGCAATGAGCAGCGAAGGGACAGAACGCGGCCCGAGTCGTCATTCATCGTTACAGCTTCCTTTATTGTCGTCTAGACCCTGAAGCACCTTCAGGGACAACAAAGAGTTGCTTCCTGTTTTAGCTCTCGTCATCAATCCCGGACTTATCGAGTTTCATTCTGCGTCATCGCAGTATCACCTTGTTATCCAGGAAGGGAAATGGGACATTCATTGGGAAAATGGCATACATTGAACTTGGTATTGTAGGGTCTGTAACAGCAGTCTGTGACTTTTCTTTAGCTCGGCATAACGATGATTTGATTAGCCTGTAGTAAAAGTCTAACTAATCAGATGATTTAAGCCCTAATACAAAGGCTGCCAGGTCTCTGACTGGAGTGGTGTTTACCAAGGCCTGGCTCACCAGACACCCACAATCAGCCATCTCATCCCAGGCTGGACAGAGGGGGCTTGACAAAGCGGACTGAGTTACATAACAAAGAATTGATGCAATAGTTGAGGGTTTATTTTCCCAGCAGGAGCCAGGGGAAAACAAGGTGGGTGTAACCCTGGAATGTAACCAAACATCCCATCCTTGTCAGATCAAACCCTTCTCAGCACCAGCACCAGGACCTGCTGCCTGGACTGTTTTTACTGCAGGCCTCCTGGGAGCTCCCAGGCGTCAGGTGAGATGGATAATTCACACTGACTGAATGGAGATAAGGACATAATAGACTTAGTCAGTCCACACCCACCAGTCAGTACTGAATATGATGAACCTCAAGTCAGACAAAAAAGCTGGGAAGTGAAACAATCACAGTAGGGGTGAAAACATGGCCTGCCGCTAGCTCACTTTGTCTGCGGAGATACAGACCACACAAACATGGCAATGATACATGAATTCTTCAGCAAGGCAGAATAAAATGGAATCCTGGGGGGAAAAATGTGCAGGAGCCTAGCAAAGTGCTGCAAATGAGGTTCTCCTGTCCAGGTTGGAATGTGACAGAGGGCCACAGAGGAGCTTCAACGTTATCAGCATGGAAACACCCTCTCCATACAATATTCTGAGACTCCACAAACACTTAGAGAGTAGGAAGCAACAACGGCAAAAACAAAACAATGCCATTTTTAGCTGGCTAGTCAGCTAGCAGGCAAGCTAGCCAACTCGGTTGTTGTTGTTGTACTGTGAGGCCAGTGTGTGAAAGATATTAGGGAGTGATCTGATTGTTTGTCTTATCTCTCTAGAGACCTAACAGGCCATTGTTTTCATGTGGATGTTCTGGTAAACGCCCAGCCAGTGTTTAAAACACACCATCTATGGGGGCCGGGAAAGTTTCCATTCGTAATATTATATTATATTATATATATATATATATATATATATATATATATATACACACACACACACACACACACACACACACACACACGACAAACAGGACAGAGGCTGTAGGAGTTAAAGGAAATCAGACCTGAAAATATTGCCTTATTAGTGTTGCTGAGACTAGAAAACAGGTTCAACACCTGCCCCAATGACAATACAACTACACAAGATCAAAGGCACCATCTAAAAGGAGAACAGCTACATCTATCACTGTAATTACATTTATCCAGAGGAGTATCAACATGGCTAATTTCAAAGGGATGCTGTGCAGACATTTTTGTTGGTAGAGTGCACCGCCATCCTACTTCAACTGCCAACACTTCAAACACAGTTAAGTCAATTGCTTTGTTCAACCACATGTTTTTTGTCGGTTTTTCATGAATTCACTCCACCCAAGAGAGGTTTCTCTCTCAATTATTTGCCTGCCTCAAAACAAAATTCTGTTGATTGCACCAGCAAGACACGTTGCCTCAAAAAGCTCCTGGGCCCTTAGAAAAGGAAGGAACTGTGCACTTGTCAATGATATGCTTGGAATGTAAACATAGTAATGCTGTACAACATAGCGTAGCAACATACTCAGAGTGACATAAAGACAAATGATTCAATTATTAGAAAGCAGAAAGCTAAGAGCGTGGGACTTTTTCCCCTCCCTAAAGCCGTCCGCCCCACCCCAAGAGGAGCGTGAGATGAAGGTTTCCTAGAGGAAGGAAAAGGCTTTGCACCACCGTAATCAGTGTGAGCAAAATCAGTCTCCCAATGTGTGAGTATCCCAATGTGTCCCTGTGTTAGCCCGGACCGAAGACACCACTCCGGCTGACGCTTGGCACTGTGCAAGGCATGTTAATGTGAGGCTTGCATACAGCTGCTTCGGTGAAGCTCCCAACACACTGTTCTTGTGCTGATGTTGTATCCCGAGGCAGCTTCCGCACTCGGTGGCCCCGCTGTGAGTCTACGTGGTCTGCTTCTTCCTATACGCTTCCTCTTCACAAATATAGCACTCACAGTTGACAGGGGCAGATCTAGTAGGGCAGAAGTTTCACAAACTGTCAAGAATCCAAAAGTGTGCCAGGAATACACTACCCCAAAGCATTACGCCCCCACAGTCAGCCTGCTCCGTTAACCCCAGCCAGGATGGGTCTATAGAATCATGAGGCTTATGCCACATCATAATGCCAGGCGTCTTGGGACCCGAGTATGTTTAACCACTGCTTTTGAATCCATTGTTGGTGATTGTCTATCCACTGGTGAGGCGTCTGTGACTTGGACCGATGACAACACAGATGCTGTTCTAAACATGTACTGTAGGGTTAGAAATATAACTGCCAATGTTTGTTGTCCACTTGCATAATTCTTGACATTTGATCAACCACCCTAGTAGCCCATTCTAACATGTCACCAGTGCTTGACTTGGACCGGAACGGTTTGGAACGACGTACCAGTACTTAGAATCTAAGGCAAAAAGTTCCTTTTTAAGGCAAAAGAGCTGCCTGGGACATCTTGGATAGACTACTTTAATGGAATAAGCCTTATTAACAATTTGCCGAACGTGGTCTAATGTGCGATTTTTCGGTTCCTGCACTTATTTTATCCCAAGTCAAGCACTGCATGTAAGTGAACAGTTACTATAAGCACCCTTTCCTGTCTGCCTTTTTGGTATAGCAGGGCACGTGACTGTCTGTTGGAGCAAACCATTATGGCAATTGAGGGGAGGGGTTTGGAGTGGTGTCTAATAATCTGGCCTCTAAGTGCATACACCTCCCCTGTCTCTCCTGTGCCCTCTAGTCTGGAGCGTCCCCCGTCAATATATTCAGTTAACCCAATGAGTGTCCCATTCAGCCGGGAGTAGAGCCATCAGCATCCATCAGACAGTTAGGCTACATCCCAAATGGAACCTTGCGGTCTATCTAGTGCACGACTTCAGACCAGGCCCCAGAGGGCAGGGAATTACAAAGAGAACAGGGTATGATTTGGGATGTATCCTCAGAGATCCCAGAGACAGGACGGACAAGCTGGTATGAGCAGAAAAGAAGACAATCCAGCCTGTAAGGAGACGGAGGTTTGATTGATATCTCGCAGACACAGAGACCACTGTCTCCATTTCTGCACAGGGTTCAACACATGGAAGTGTATAGCACAGATATTCCTCTTTCACATGTTGGGGCATCAACAAAAAAATGAAGTTAAATCTGTTAAATTCTGCAGCTTATAGCACTGTGACTGATGGAAGAAATTGATACATCTATTAAAAAACAAATATTATTTTAAATACATAGAGGTTAAATCTCCAATGGAAGCGTAAGAGATTGTAAAAATACAATGAGATTACTTTTCACCAGACCAGGGGTTGGTAGGAGAAGGACATTCCGTTTAGGTACGTTTTGGAAACGATATGCTTGGACCATCTCTAATCAATATGTCCAGTCACATTTTGTTGGCATTGGAAGTAGATTGGGGGTTTAAGCAAAACCTTCACCGGTTACGGGAACACAGTTGAGTGGATTTAAGGGCTGAGATCCTGTCTCTGGACACTGCTTTGATTAAATCTTTGATTAAAAGGAGGTCCTGGCAGCGATTCATCGTAAGGGAGAGCAGCACAAGGAAGTTCATATTGTCTAGCAGAGATAGGTGAAGAGATACAATACCAGCTGAAGTTCAGCAGGCACAATCACACAGCGCAATCTTTTTTGTACGTGTCACATGTAGACACACGCACGCAAGCACGCACACATATGAAAGCACAGACCTTCATTAACCTCTGCGTAGGCCACGGGACTCTGGATTCCCTTCGGCTGCATGCTGCTTGTTCAGCCTCAGTCTGGCCAACGGGCTCGGCAGCACCAGCCTTGCAGACATACCCGCAGTTCCTCTCTAAGACGGTACGCAGTCCGTCAAACACGACCACGCTGGTGGTGCACCCCATCGCTCCGTGTCCTGACAGGCATCACGCACTGGCCCCCTCAGAGCCGGACCGTGACCCAGTTTCCAAGACGCAGCCCTGCTCCAGCCCGGTCCATCCTGAAACCCAGCCACGCGCGGCTCCGCGACTTCCTAGCGCTGCTCCACCCCCCAGGGCGAGGCTGCCGCCCGGGCACGGACACAGAGAGATCCTGGGGAGCCTGGGACGGAGGGTTTGTCCAGCTAGGGAACGGCGTGCCAGTCAGAGGCGCAGCAGAGGAGATCTGTGTTTGGAGGAGTGCCTCAGTCAGCAGGAGAGAGGGATGGGGGATGCTAGGAGGCTTTCTGCAGCTTCAGCCAATGCTGAGCCTCCATACGAACGGCACGGCTGCCCGATGCTGTGTATCTCTCTTTTTTTGCTGTCTCTCTCTCTTTTTTTCCCCCTGCCTTTCCATTTCTGTGAAGCTTAAAGATTTTTTTCTGTGGTAAGTCAGACTACACATCGCTGAATGAAACACATTTTTTGGCTTCATTCCCAAAGGAATGCATTCAGAAATGAGCAGGCATAAGCACACCCCAAATATAATGAAGTAGGTGTGCTCTTGTACTGTTAGTGGAGGGAAGGGGATGATGACCAACATAAAACGACTTGACTATGGAGTAAATGAGGTGAACTAACTCCAGCTTAGTATCCAACCAGACGGAGAATGTTGCCAGTCAGGCAAAGAGCAATATGGTTGAGTGGTTATTTAGTTCAAAGGAGAAAATAGAGAACATCAAGTTAATTTAAAAAAAATGGCAGCATTATTTTCACTTGTTTTATTACTGAAACCAAAAAAATATTATATCAACGTAACACTTGGCCAGACATTTTCTAACAAGCATTAAATACATTTGTGACAAATCTGATTTGACGTATTCCAATAAAGGTGTGAGCCCAAAAAAGAGCAGAGTTGATCTGACCGTGTTAAAACTTGAGACAATTTTTTTCCCCATTATAACCTGAAGAACGAGATTAGGTGGAAAAGCCACCTTCCAGTATAGCACTGTCCAGTGCTTTTACTTAAAGCCACTACTTTGAGTAAAAGCACTATAAAACATGCCAAGGACATGGACAGATTTATGCTAAGACACCACGCAGAGAGTAAATGATAAATAAAAGATTAGCCTCTAGCGGGATCAGGAGAGCCTGTCCGCCCTGCTATGCCAAGGGCAAAAGAATATTAGGACCAGGACAGCAACACTTGATTTGGCCAAGAACAACCATTTTTCATGCAGATACAAGAAATCAGCCTAGAGCCTGGAAAACCATATCCACCAAACCATGTTGCTTAAAGGTCAACCAGACCAGGTAAAACAATCATAAAACAATAAAAATCTATAACAGGGACAGGCTTTTACAAAGAAAAACATGAATAACTCCCATGTTGAAATCAGGACTGATTTTATGGTATCCCTGCATTGAAGCCAGTCTGTCATGTCCAGGTTATATGGTATTGACACGGTGACATTCCTCATGTCCGAGTCAGGAGTTATATGGTGTTGACAGTGCCACTCTTCACGTCCACTAGCGGGAAAAGGGAAAGACGGAGACAGATGGGGAAATAGGACACAGTCCTTTTCTATTTAGTTCCCCCTTTCCTGTCATCTTAGGGAGGCCCCTGGTTCCTGCTGCAGGGATGGGTCCCACAATCCCCACACAGATCCACCAGTACCTGCAGAACAGGAGCTGGCACAGAATCCTCCAGGTCATCTGGGGTCAGAGTGTCGCATGCGCAAATGGGCTACGACCGAGAAACAGCATATCACCAGAAAAGGTATTTTAAAAATGTGTTAACAGCTGTATCAAGGGCCAATAACACTAATCAGCGTCTGCGGCGTCTGAAATGGTTTCTCAGGGTGTGCCTGTGAAGTGTGTCTGAACTTCCTCGGCGTGTGTATGTGTTTGTTAATATTTCAGCAGCACTTGACACACTGAACTAGATTGGATTGGGGGAAGAGAGGAGCTGTGCGGGAGCACAGCTGAGCCTGGGGATTGCAGGGCTCACAGGGAGACATGGGGAACAATAAATAGAAGGAGAACACGTCAAGTGTACTCCTTGATTGGTTAGAAATTCATCACTTCATTTCCGCGCCATGGCTTTGAAACACTCCCTCCATCCTCTGTGGCCTGCAGTCTAAAGAAGGACAGACTGCTAGAAGCCGAAGAGACAGCTTTTAGGCTTAACATATAGAGCAGCATGAAGTAATCTGCCCTAAAATTGCCAAGTCACAAAGCCCATATTGGGGACCGCGCTGAGCAGCTCTCGGAGTAGACAGAGAGGAACGAAAGCTATCAGTCTCCTGCACAAACTCGTGCTACTGTAAGAGAAGTTAACCCATTGCCTACGTGAGGTCCAAGGTAAATGGATCAGTACTGTAGCTTCTGTTAAAGGAATGTCATATGGTCTTCACGTCATTGTAGAAGGCTGGTCACGCACACGCTAGTCACTCAGCAACCAAAACACTATAATATCTGTAAGCAACAGTACGTCAAAGGTGCTGTGTGTGTATTCATAATACACATCAGAAGAAGGTTCTACCTTCTAAAAAACACTGTCACACTGAATGATTCATTAATGAAAGCACTAACACAAATGACAGCTAGATTAGCTGGCTGATGTCCCCAAAGGGCATTGTTGGAAGTGCCACAGCTGGTTGGGATAAATCTATAGCCTTAAGGACACATTCATTTGACTTGTTGTAGTGTCCTCTAGGCATGTCTGGAACAATACCCCACTCACTGACTGAGGGCCATTATGAATAATGACTAATGTTTGACTAACATTTCTAATAAATACTGACTAATATTTCTTTATTTTAACATTCAAGATAACTGCGTGAGTCAGTATTTGTTTTTCACGCCAGAGCCTGTATCAACATTCTTTATGGTTGTGTGAGGCCAGGGATGCGGCACCTAAAAGTGATTTTACAAGACATGAAGCATAAACAGCTGTAAGAGAGATGGTGGTTTGCAACGGCACTCAACCTCCTCTTATTTTGCAGGGTTGTTTTCAGTGTTGAATCAGCAGGCACAGTGGCTACTGGTGGAGTCCTGTTGGGTATCTGCAATTCCACTACACACTCCAACATTCACCGCCACCAACCAGTCCTCCGACACTATCCCCATCACCACGCCCAACCACCCTCCTCCACCATCACCACCAACCAAACATCCTCATCCATCATCACCACCAACCAATCACCCTCCTCCACCATCACCACCAACCAATCACCCTCCTCCACCATCACCACCACACCAACCACCCTCCTCCACCATCACCACCACACCAATCATCCTCCTCCACCATCACCACCACACCAATCATCCTCCTCCACCATCACCAC